>CAKAKR010042933.1:0-13786 GCA_916700685.1 Adelosebastes latens | reverse complement strand
TGCCATTACCTTCACTCTAGCTTTAAAATTGAGCCTACTACAACCTAAAAGTTGCAAGTTGCGAAGTTAGTGGCGTTAAAAACAGATTTGCGTTAACACTTTATTATCATGTTAACTTTGAAAGCCCTAGTAAAGTAGTAATGTATTTAGTCTTTGGTCAGAACTGCACCATACCTTAGGACTGCAACTCACGATTATTTTCATTGTTGATTAATGTGTCAATCATTTTCTCGATTGATCGATTAGTTGTTTGGTCTATAAAAGGTCAGAAAATTGTGAAAAATGTCTATCAGTGGCCCACGGTGACGTCCTTGAATGTCTTGTTTTGTCCACAACTCTAAGATATCAGTTTACTGGTCAGAGAGAAGAAAATAAACCAGAAAATATTCACATTTAAGAAGCTGGAATCAGAGGTAGTTTGACTTTTTTTCTTTTCTTAAAAAATTACTCAAACTGGTTAATTGATTTCCAAAATAGTTGGCAATTGATTTGACATTAATCTATTAATCATTGCAGCTCTACCCGTCCATGAACAAAACAATCCTGTAAACACTATATGACAATTAAACACTAATCCCCTAAAAACCTGTTTTAAAAATTACAATTCAAACATCTAATGCAAGATACATTTTCACCACATCTTCATAAAATAAACCTAGAAACCTTTACCCTCGAACCCATCTAAGCAAGAATGTAATGTAATAAACTGAGCATTTAGCAGCGACAACTCCAGAGCTTTGTTCACCCTGACATTTTAAAACAAAAGTCTCAATACTAAAGTTCACCTTGACACCATTGTTTACGTAAAGCTTTGAATCCGCCAATAAACCAATAGGTCGCTACTGAGCACTTTATGTTACTAACAACTTAAAGACTCCAATCTCCAAATTCAACACACTCGAATCGCCCCATCGTCTCATTCTCCCCCCAGATACAAATATACTGCATCAGCGTTTCTGGTATAAAGCTGCAGATATAACAGCTAAAGAGCTGGTCTGAAGCTAAAACCGCAAACCTGCACAAGATTTGAATCCAACAACCGTCTCATTTTCTCTCCTGCCTGCAGAAGGAAATGGCTTTCTGCCTAGAGAGATAAATGGAAGGGTGCTAACTCAAAGCAGTTGACATGTGTTGTGGGAATGCTTGCACTTCCATCGATTTAGCGGGTATTTCATTAACACTTTACATTACGTGTCACTTGTTAGGCAATAAGACATGGAAACATTAAGACTAGGGTGTAATTATGAGACTTTAAAAAATGACAAACATTAATTTTCACATATTTATAATATCATGTGAGGTGTGATGCTTGAAATTAAGCTAGGTTAATTCATGTCATACTGCATTCAAATTCATTTAATCTATTGTAAATACAGTGTACACCTACATAATGTACTGCAGTAATACTGGCTACTATTCCAAACTTTCTATTACTATGCCGCACTGAATATTAGGCTCCTGCTGTAAAGTACACCACACAGTACTAGGGGTGTGAAAAACAAAATCAATACAGCTATGCTGTACAGCTATGCTGTATTGATTTTTCGAATATTCGAATATTGCGATATTTTGCGTGACAATATTGATACACGGACGTTAAGTGTCAATCTATTATATATTTTGTAGCGGGCTCAGTCTTAAAGCTATAATGAATAAACTGGTATCATTTGAATCTATGTGTGAAAACCTAAGGAATCCATTGGTGCCAACCATGTCATGTTAGCTTGTCGGGAGGAACACTAAATAACGCTCAAAAGTTACACTAAATTTTGGTTAGGAAAAACTGGCATGGCCATTTTCAAAGGGGTCGTGTGAACTCTGACTTCAAGATTTGTGAATGAAAACTCTGAGATAAACAGAGTGAAAACTGTATCTTATTAGATTAAATAAATGTTGACAAACTGCATACTTTGCAGTTGAAAAATGCTAATATATCGTATAATATCATCTCGCAAAATGTTTAAAATCACAATAAGATTGTATAATGACTTAAGTATAGTGATAATATCATATCATGATGATATTGTATCGTGATGATAAAGTATCGTGATAATATCGTATCGTGATAATATCGTATCGTAATCGCCTCTGGTGATTCCCACACCTACACAGTGCAATAACAACCTAGAAAGTCTTCATCCATTAAATAGAGTTTACAGTTGGCATTGGGAAAACACATCTGCCACCATTTATATGTAAATGGCTGAAGGTATTTTTTTCTGTTTTGCTGTATCATTTTGTAACCTGCTGAATCGTGCTACCCCATTTGTTTTTTTTTTTTTTTCATTTGTTTGCATCCTGAAGGTGAACCGTGCATCAAACATTTCCAGTTCTGTGGAGCGGATGAGATGCAGGTTAAACTGGTGTACGGCACAAAGCTGAGAGAGGGAGGGAGAGAGAGAGGTTTATATATATGACTGTTATATATCAACTAATGCTGAGTGGTAAATCTGCAGCATCCAATTATAGCTTTGCTTTCTGCAGCCGCTGCTTCTATACTGACTCTCTCTCTTTCACACACACACACATACACACCGCTGTGTTTCCATCACTTTAGAGGACATTGCATTGACATACATTTGTTTCCTGGAGACTTTCCCTAACCTTAACCGCTACTTGCCTAATCCTAACCCTAACAACCTAAATCTAACCTTAAGCTATAACCTTAAACCAGTCACTATATCCTGACAGTAGTGCATGAGACAGATAATCTGCGAAAAAAATCATGTTCCTCTGTGTCCACCTCATGCTCTTAACTGAATTTGCAAGTTTCTACCGCACCCGAATCTAAATAATCAATCAGAGCCGAGCTAGACCCGTGTAGTCTTTGCATGGGCAGCTGATCAAACTGTAAAACTATTTGTTTTGCGGGCAGTGATTGACAGCTGCTGTAGACAGTCTTCTGCTCTGATTGGTTGTTTTCCTCTGGTCTGTGAAATCATGTTTGCTCAAAGTTACCAACTTTAGCTTTAAGTGATTAATCATTTGGTCTAAAAAATGAAAATAGTGAAAAATGTCCATCCCAGTTCCTCAAAGTCCAAGGTGATGTCTTTAAATACTGTATCTTGTTTTGTCAGTCCAAAACCCAAAAATATTGCCTTTAATATGATATAAAACTCTCCATATTTGAGACGCTGAAAACAGCATTTTCTGACATTTACGATTAAAGCAGCAGTGGGTAGAATTGGAGCAACTATAATAAAAAAAAGTTATTTTTATAAAACGGTCACTATATCCTGACAGTAGTGTATGAGACATGTAATCTGAAAAAAATCATGTGCCTCTCTGTCCTCCGGTGTCCTCAGATGCTCCTAATGGCATCTGCAAGATTTCACAGACCGGAGGAAAACAACCAATCAGAGCTGACCTGGAGTCTGCTGTCCATCTGCTGTCTATGAGACCCGGCTGTCAATCACTCGCGAACTCCGACCAAACGGTCAAACTAGGCAGCGCTGATCAAATATGAATCAATATTCTGTTGCCATAATGCTTACTTCTCTCCTCAAATGTTTTCAGAAACATATTGTAGTGTACTGTTTAGCTGTAAAATGAGAATTTTTGTGACCCGGCAGCCATGTTGAGATCTGTTGAGGAAATACTATGCACCGCCCACCAGCCGGATCACAGCCAATAGGAACGCTCTCTCTCTCTGAAATGACCTGTGATTAGTCAAAGTCTCCTGTCACGGGCTGGATTTTTTAAAGCCTGAAAACAGAGCCTTGAGGAGGTGCAGAAGTCTAGTTATCTCTCAGAACACTTGAATTACAATATGCTGAAAGGTTATTATGGAATTTTTGCCCAATGATCCCAACAACTTTCTGCCTACTGAAGCTTTAATTGATTATCAAAATAGTTGCCGATTATTTTTCTGTCGTTGCAGCTCTATTTATGTCCCCACAAAATGAGTAATGCAGGCCCACACACACGTGCGCTCCGCTCTGTTGCAACTCAGTTGACTTTTACAAGTGCGTGTATCACTAAATGTCAGCCAGTTTCGGTTGCTATCGTGTTTAATTTTTTAAAATGTCTATAAATATAATCGCTGCTCCCTCGTTGGCGTCACAGGCTCTCCGTTCCAATTAATGATAATTCTGCTGTCCTGAGCCAGAAAGTTTAAATCACTTTCAATGCTGCAGTATGCATCTGATGTCTGACTGATGTGATCTAAAGCAAAAAAAAAGAATCTAATAGATTCAGCACTGTTTCATCATTAAAGTGTTGTTTTCATTGTTAAGAAACGGTGCAAATATACTGAGATCAGTGTAAAAGCACTGGTACGCTGAAGGAATATTCCACACAGGGAGTCATGTGAAAATCATCACTGTTCATAGTTGTCGTTTTAAAATTCATATTCTGAAGTCTGATGGGATAAAGGTGGTTGGCTGTAGACTTTTAATAAACACACAAATCGACAGCGGTGCTTTTAAAGCGCTGAATATGCTGCATCGCTGACCTTCACGAGCTGACGTGGGGAACACCGAGAGCAAGATCTTTTGCAGAACAAATCCCAGCGGTGCTCACATTTAAGTGCTGAACACTGCCCAGAAAGTATTTTTTTTAGGCTACTTCAGGGTAGTTTAGTATTCACAGCTTTCCAGATGCTTTTCTTGGGTGGGCAACTGGCAAAAATGTCAACTTTGTAGTGTGACTGACGCATGAATCCTTCCACTGAATAACTCAGGGACGCGCTCGTTCATGCTGAAGTATCAACACATGCTCAGTAAGTTCATATCGTCCTCACGTATCAATGGGAGGGATCTTTCCACGGAAATCTTTTTTTGACTCACCGAGTACGCGTGTTGACGTGTTCAGCCGAGTGCATTATCTGCCCCGCTGTCAAGATCTCTTTTTTTTTTCAAGCATTTAAAAAGGGGAAAAGGAGTCACACAATAAACGCTGGCAAAAATAAACATGCATTGTCTGCGTGTGTGTCATCTATTATTCATACTACCATGTTTTTTCTTCCTGAGGAACCAAAGACACCTCGCTGCACAATACAGCCGGAGCTCAATGCACACTTGAGTAATCCTCCGCACATCCCACTCGCTGTTCTCCCTTTGTTTTCCCCGCTGTTCCTTTTCTTCTCCTTCTTGCCCATCATCTTCACATCTCCTATCCTCCTCCTCCTCCTCCTTTTTTTTAATCCTTGTCTTTTCCCATTCTCCTTTACCTCTTCTTACTCATAAAGCTGCTTATCTTACGCAGCCCCTCTCCCCTATTCCGCTCTCTCCCCTAACATTGCAATTCAAGAAGCCATACTGGCATGATAAGATCACTGCTGGAGCATCTCTACACGCCAGAAGACCATGTACACTGAACAAGCACGTGTATGCTAATTTTGAATTATCTCACCGAGCCCTGCTCCTCCTCTGTATCTCTCCCTTGTATAATCTATTTTTAACATTTCTTCCCCATATTCCCACTCTATTGCTCCCAGTACATCTGAACCTGTCCCTGTTTCATCTATCTCTCCTTCGCTATCATTCTCCTGTCCTCCCTCTGCGCTTCCGTCTCACTTTTATCTTCTCACTTTCCTCTTTCTCTTCTCCTCTTTACCGCAAACATTGTTCACCTTGCCATGCTCTTGTAGGACACTCATCTTACATCACCACAGGTCAGACAACACTAGGGTGCACGCACACACAGTTGGGAGACACACACTTTCCTTGCATATAGTCTCCACATGTGTTCTTCCCTTTTTCCTCTTTCGTATGCTTCTCACTCACACAGCAGGAAAGCCATATATAATGAGTGCAGGATCCAGCAGTGATGAGCCCAGGGTCATTTTTAGATATGTAAGTGTATGTGTGTGTGTGAGAGACGTCAGACAGTTCTATACAAATGCAGTGATGTATGCATGGCCACGTCTAGCTACATCACCGCCACATCAGCCGCCAGATGTGACATGCTGCTTAACTGGAAGTCATAGCGTGGGCCCCCAACAGCCCACATAGAGGGAGCACACATTGCATCTCCTCCACATTAAGTTTGCAATAACAACTACAGTACGCGTTTCTCACTGAGCCTCCTCAAATAAAATAAACTGAATGGTTGCTGGGAGGTACTCGTAAATGCTGCCGCAAAACGACCACAGACGGAAGCTGTCACATCAAGTGAAAAAAGCCCCATGTTACCGTTCACATGAAGTGTTTTAACTGAAGAGACGCGGTGCAACAGGAAACATGTGTCTGGTTTTACATCATGAGTTAAGGGATTACCAGATCATTCCTTGTGGATTTGAGAGGTTGAAAGACATCAAAATGTCACCGTTCTGTGGCAGTTTAAAGGCATAGTCCGACATTTTTGTGAACACATTTTGTGACTCTTTCTCTCTTAAATATGAAGAAATGTACCATCCCATATTTGTCAGGTAAATATATAATACTATAGCCAGCAGCTGGTTAGCTTAGCTTAGCATAAAGACCAAACACGGGGAGGAAGTTAGTTTGGCAGTGACTTCCTGCTAAGAAATTGTTCTGGACATTTTTCCTCCAGAGCCTAGAAAGTGCAAAAAACAAATCACACTACTGAGACTTTCATGAAAATTTAATTGGTGCACATATGGCCTCCTCACACACCATATTTGTAATCATACAAGATGGACTTATTTCAGTCAAGATAACAAGCTCTTAATGTGCCTCGGTGACCTCGGTCATCATCATCATCATCAAGGTGTCTGCGGAGCATCTGGCAAGCTTCATTCACTTTTATGACTCAGAGAAAGAAAGGCAAATAAAGCCTGGATTTACAGACTCTTTTCTCCTGCTAAGAGATCTTGATGGAACATATTTTCGCATATTGCCACGCATGAGTTAAAACAGGGTAACGACATGTTAGAAACAGTGTTTTATTGGAGTGATATGCTCTTGTAAGTCACAGATGTCACAATTCAGCCTCTATCCCATAGACTGTATATAAGAAGTGGACGTAGTCACCGTGATGTCACCGATTGGTTTGTGGACTGCCGTTTTGAAGCCTCGAGTTCTTCATTTTGGCTGTTGCCATCTTGGTTTTTGGCTGTCCCCATGTTGGACTTTTGCAACCAGAAGTGACACAAGAGGGACGAGCTAAGTACAACCACACACTGAATAAGACATTTGCGGACAACAACCAAACCGGACAACGCCGTGGTAGCGACCTGTCAATCCCAAGGTAGCCACGACCTAAACCATCCCCTGTTTTATTGTCTATTTGACTCTAAATGGGACCATAATTTACTAAATGAACATCATACTGTAATGAAGAAGACTTGAAACTATCGATTGAGACCATAAACTCATGTTTACAATGCTTACTGAGGTAATAAATCAAGTGAGAAGTAGGGTCATTTTCTCATAGACTTCAATACAATCAGACTTCTTTTTGCAACCAGAGGAGTCGCCCCCTGCTGGCTATTAGAAAGAAGGCAAGTTTAAGGCACTTCCTCATTGGCTTCATTTTTCAGACCCAGAGGTTGCCCACTGCTCTATCCACATCTGTCACACTATAGCAGTGGTTCTCAAAGTTACATTTAAAATATAAATAAATTCTAATCCTGTTCTGAATTTATTCTTTTTTTAAATAGTATAATAAAAAGCAATTATTTAGTTATGAAAAAGAACCGATAAGAGTATCAACAAAGAACCAAACCAATAAGGAGTATCTATAAGTAGTAATAGTATCAATACAATCCCAACGATACCCATCTCCAGTAATTGCCTCAGTCTTTTGTCCAAAAGTCACAATTTATTGAAAAAAAGAGAGATCGTAGCCTAATTATTTTCAAAATTCACTACATGTTTTTATCTAACGAAATATTCTGCTTCAGTCCATATTTTTCGTCGTTTTGCCTTTTCTCTCCTGCAGGCACCTATAAAAGGGCGGTCTAGCGGCAATCCAACAGCACCATAAATTACATACTGTATATATAAATATGAATGATAATGTAAGCGGTGGGAGATGAAGAGAGACCGGTGTGTATTTTATGTCTGAAAACTCAGCTGACAGTATGAAAAACAACAAGTTAAGAATACATTTAGAAACATAACATCTCAGTCACGTCAGTAAAAAAGTGGTTTAACCATCATCCTACCAACCTATTCAACATATTAGGACTACCGACTGAATAAACTTTAAGAAACAACCATCAAAGGAAGACTTATTTCTTCTCAAAACATTATTAGAATGAACATATTTCTTCATCCAAAGAGGGGAATTACAGAAAAAGTTTGAGAACCACTGCTCTAGAGGAACAAAGGCATCGGTACCATCTGGCCAATATGGAGCTAATACCGTGCAATCTGGAGAGGCCATTATAAAATCTGCCATCATGTGTTTGATAATGTCGTGTAAACAATCATTGTTTTAGCACACGAGACAGAGCTGATAGGATGCAAGGAAACGACTGTACAGTCCCGGATGGGTTCAACATTTAAAACTTTCTAAAAAGTTGGAATGAAATGAATAAATCTTTCCTCGGCACGACAACCATATCGATTGTAATGAAGATCACAAAAATCAAATGTCCTTTTTACCTGCTCTCCCATTGCCATCTTATCCCTCCGGTGCAACAAAATACATCATTAGACACTGCGAATCACTACAGGCTCAAATATATTTATCCATCACTTTACCTAGCCGACAGCCAATATGCTTGTCACTCAGGCGAAAAATTAAAAATGCCGCATACGATCCATACACACTTTTTATGTGAATGAGAACAACAACTGCAACCAGAGAATCTAAGGATAAAGATAGACGACAGACCGGTATTCTCCTTAACTTTAGAACACAACTGAGGGCACTTTATGACGTGCACTTTACAGAGCTTTACAGAGCTATTTCTATTTTTATGCCATGCTTTTAGTTTGTGTATTTGTCTTATGTTTTCTCTCCCTGGTGTGTGTGTGCGTGTAAGAAATTGACAAGATGGCTCAAACAATCACCAGCAACCACGGAGATAGGAAATGTTTGTTTACGTAAACAGCTTCTGGTGTCTGACATCTGCAATCACACTCATACTGTTCATGCTGTTCTGAGAAAACACACACAAACACATAGTTACACAGTTATAGATGTATATAAAGAGATAACTATGATAGAAGTGCCTTTGATGGCTAGATGGTACTTGTATCTGTGTACCAGGACCAGAAAGACTGATTGAGTGATTCATTGCTATTGTTACTGAAAGAACAACAAAAGTGTTTGTGTGACTTTGTTGTCAAAATGTAAATTAAAACTAGAGATAGTTGTCATTACTGGTGTCACGTCTTAAAAATGAAAAAATAACTTCTTTGGTTTGCTGTCTAGTCAACACACAGAAACAGCAGAAATCACTGTATTATCTCACTATTTTACCTGTCCTTTGAATATTACATATTTCATATTAACATAATAAGATGTCCTGCATGAGTCCACTGATGACAGATATCAAAATAAAATGCCCAAACAAACAAAAAAGATAAAAACAAGTAGGGCTGTCAATCAACTAATATATTTAATTACTATTAATCGCATGATTGTCCATAGTTAATTGCAAATTAATCACATATTTATTTGATCTGTTCAAAATGTACCTTAAAGGGAGATTTGTCAAGTATTTAATACTCTTATCAACAAATAAGCTGCTTTATGCAAACATATGTATGTATTTATTATACCAAATATTGTCCAGAAACCCTCACAGGTACTGCATTTAGCATAAAAAATATGCTCAAATCATAACATGGCAAACTCAAGCCCAACAGGCAACAACAGCTGTCAGTGTGTCAGTGTGCTGACTTGACTATGACTTGCCCCAAACTGCATGTGATTATCATAAAGTGGGCATGTCTGTAAAGGGGAGACTCGTGGGTACCCAGAGAACCCATTTTCATTCACATATCTTGAGGTCAGAGGTCAAGGGACCCCTTTGAAAATGGCCATGGCTGTTTTTCATCGCCATAATTTAGAATAAGTTTGGAGCATAATTTAGCCGCCTTTGGTATCGTTGGTTGGTACCAATGGACTTCTTCCGTTTTTTAGTTTCATGTGATGCCAGTATCTTCACTCTAGCATTAAAACTGAGCACGCTACAGCCTAAGGATGTTGCGTTAAAGAAATTAGTGGCGTTAAAAGAAATTTGCATTTTATGTAAATTTGACAGCCCTAAAAACAAGTTATGGAATCTTCTATCTTATTTTGTACGTTTGTGTGTTATATTTTTTTAGGAAAAGACAAAATGTGGAGATTCACATTCAAAAAACATCAAACGTCTGTTTATGTGGGTGCGTATTCATGGGCGTCAGGCTGAATAAATTATTTTTGGCCAAACTGAAATTAACTTGGAATTGCCAAGTAAAGTAATAATGGGAATAGACAATCAATTAAATGTATTAGTTATTCAACACCACTGCACAAACATGACTCTGGGAAACAGAACTGCTGTTAGAGTCAATTATAATTTGTTGACAATTGAATGAGAGTAATTCATGATAATTATAGTTAATGGTATTTAATATACAGTATATGTAGTCTGAAAAGCTACTACTTTTGTAAACACTGTAGTTCTATTCCTTGAAATAAGTCTGAATGAATACAATGCAGTTTGTAGAATCATGAATCTTTGATTAGCAAACAATTGGACCAATGTTTCAATTCAAGTCCAGCAGAGAGCACTTTAAACAGTAGTTTAGGAACATAACATGGCGAGGGATGATTCAAAAGTGTAAAAGGGCACTATTCAGCTACTGGTGTGCTGCTTTTGTTTACACCCACATTCAGGTATAATTGAATATACTTCCTGGAGATTAAATAGGTTTATAACTCCAGCGATTCTCCATTCGGCCGGGAGCTAGATGTTTGGAATTTGACTCCCTAACAGATTATGCTATTGATTACCTCTAATGAATGTGTAACTTCATTTTTGACAGTGAAAATCTCTCCAACCTGGGGACAGGATGAGTTCAATTCTGCAGCATCAGACATCAGCCGTGACTAAAAGGATATTGCTGACCCCCCCCATCCTCTTTCCAAAACCCATCCCCGAGGCTGTGGTGTTAGCTCATAACCATATCCTCCCAGCCAGCATATTATATTCTCCACCAGTATTCGATCACGGCCTCAGGCAGGCGGGAAAAAAAGACAAGAGACATCTGATTGAGAGCGGAAGAGAGGAGCATGAGATAAGGAGTGACTCTAAAGGAGCGAGAAACAAACAGGAGGAGGGGATGCTGTTCCTGTTGCCTGTTGCGATATTGTCAGTGGAGAGTAGTAACGAAGCAGATCGTTTAGCCAGGGTGGCTCTCTAATTGTCTAGCAGACAGCAATTAGATGGCACTCGTTAAAGTGTTGCCCTTAGTAGGTTACAGAGCACTCGCGGCAGGAGGAGACGCTGCAAAGAGTGAATGTGTCTTAAACTGTGGGGCAGGACCCAAAATTGGTCGACGGCCAAGGTGTCTGCTGGTGGGTCACCATATGTCACGTTAATTAATGAGACCGGGTCTTAGGGAGAGAGATCGCCACCTTTGGCTGCTTGTTTGGTTAGGTTAATGGCCTAATCAGCAGATTACTCACCTGTATAAGTGGGCCTGGGGAGATGTTAGAGAGGCCGGTAAAGGTCCATGAGGTCCTCACCAGTCCCATCCAGTGGAAAGCAGTAGATATTGGAGCGGAGCAGTAGAATACACAGACTAGACCTATAGATAACAGGCCTGGTTAGTCTAGTCCAGTTAAGTCTTCACAGTCTGAATCCTTTAACAGTGTACAATTCCAGTTCAGGCTCCACTGGGTCCAGCTCAGTTCAGGTTTTTGTTATATGTGCTTTCCAGAAACAGACTTATGATTGAGAGATAACAAGGTCCAGTCAAGGTTGAGATCCGGCTCCAGCTCCAGGATCGGCTCAGTTCAGTCCAGTTTAGAAGATTCACATTATTCCACATGGATTAATAGAGTGGAGCTACTTCTTAGAGCCAGCCATGTCGATAGTCCCTCTATGTTCGATGGCAGAAACAGCCATTAACGTTCAAGTGTTTGTATCCAAAAACAAGACCCATCCAGTGTGATGATATTCCCTTTCCGTTTGTGCAGTCTACCATATTGTATATCCGGGTTGAGTGTGATTATCTGTGCATCAAACTTTAACTGTCTGTTTTCACCATCCCCTCGGTATCTGTCCGTGCACGTTGATGCTGCTCCAGATTGTGAGAAGTTCATTCATGTTTTCTGTCCATTTTTATGTTGAGACGCATCCACATATCTCTTTATGTTTCCTTTTTTTAAATTATCTACGCCCACTGTATCCACTTCCACTGATACACAGCATTCAGTATGTGCCGTTCCATTCAAAAGTGATTTCAAGATGATCACACTGACAGCAGGATCCTGCAGCAACTGGCCAATCAACAGGCCTTGACTCGGTTGTCCAATCCAGACATGAGAACCAAAATTAGCAGTTAAAAGTAAACCAGACAGTACAGGTCTATTACCCCATGATACTCATGGAAACAAAGTAATGGGTACAGTAAACAGGAGATACGGGAGAGGATATTTAGGGCCTTTTTTCTTCAGTTTTCACCAGCTTCTCCCTGGTGGTGACGTTCTCCACATCTGCCACTCAGAACAACAACATCAGGGTTCTAGAAAACAGGAGAGCAAAAACACAAAGGTTTGAAAGTAGAAAAATTTAAATGTCTGTATTAGGGTTGAAGGAAAAGGACATTACACTGTTCTAAAAGGGACTATTTAGAACAAGGGGGGTTAAAAGGACAATTAAAACATCAGGGGTGTAGAGTAGGAAATCAGGTCTTGACAAAAGGATAGCAAATCAAGGTTCCTGGAACTAAATATTTAAAACAGCAGAGTTTAAGCAGACACAATTTAGCACCTGTGCGATCTGGGATATGCTAATTAATACTAATTAACACAGACCATTGAGAATACAACTGCCTTCAACATGTGTTTGTAAAGCACAATTTAACTTTAAGCAGCTTTAACTTCTGTTGTTCCCAAGTTGAACGGCACTTGATCCTACCCACAGGCCCGATTTATAACGTCCCCGGTTTCATTTGTTTTCACAACTTCTGCCATGACTTAAAAGTTTAAGAAAAGCCAATATTCACAGAAGAAACTTTTCTATGTTTTATCAGTATATTACCTCCTGAGGGAAAACGAAAAAAGGAAATGGAACTGGAGGAAGTAAAGGTTCAAAGTCATGTTTTTTCCTGACTTTGTGGAGCCAAACAATTGAAAAAAGGACACAGCTAACAATTTAGTATGTTTTGAATTGTTTAGTCAGTTTTTTGTTTGCTTTAAGTGACATATCTAACATAATATCCATTAGGTTTTGGCAATATGTTAATGTCAGCCCAACAACCGACCACCGATATATTCGCGCAGATTTGTATGAGGCGCGCACCCCCTCCCCTGCTGCCATAGTTTCAGCTGTGCGATCAGCTGTTCTAGGAGCAGAGCATCGTAAAACACACAAAATAAAACTCACCAAAACCATCTCGGTTTATTATTTTGTCGCGAATAAGGGTAAATAACGCTCAAAACTTGAGCTAAATTTTGGCCAGTAAAAACTGGCATGGCCATTTTCAAAGGGGTCCCTTGACCTCTGACCTCAAGATATGTGAATGAAAATGGGTTCTATGGGTACCCACGAGTCTCCCCTTTACAGACTTGCCCACTTTATGATAATCACATGCAGTTTTGCGGCAAGTCATAGTCAAGTCAGCACACTGACACACTGACAGCTGTTGATGCCTGTTGAGCTTGAGTTTGCCATGTTATGATTTGAGCATATTTTTTATGCTAAATGCAGTACCTG
>CAKAKR010042929.1:0-11648 GCA_916700685.1 Adelosebastes latens | reverse complement strand
ACACCTGTTCAATTGCTTGTTAACACAAATAGCTAATCAGCCAATCACATGGCAGCAACTCAATGCATTTAGGCATCTAGACGTGATGAAGACGACTTGCTGAAGTTCAAACCGAGCATCAGAATGGGGAAGAAAGGGGATTTAAGTGACTTTGAACGTGGCATGGTTGTTGGTGCCAGACGGGCTGGTATGAGTATTTCAAAAACTGCTGATCTACTGGGATTTTCACGCACAACCATCTCTAGGGTTTACAGAGAATGGTCCGAACAAGAGAACATATCCAGTGAGCGGCAGTTGTGTGGACGGAAATGCCTTGTTGATGTCAGAGGTCAGAGGAGAATGGGCAGAGTGGTTGGAGATGATAGAAAGGCAACAGTAACTCAAATAACCACTCGTTACAACCAAGGTATGCAGAATACCATCTCTGAACGCACAACACGTCCAACCTTGAAGCAGATGGGCTACAGCAGCAGAAGACCACCCGGTACTAGCAAGGTGTACCTAATAAAGTGACCGGTGAGTGTATATCGTGCTATATTGCCATGGCATAGTATTTAGAACCCTAAAACAACCAACTCTGCAATCATCCAGAGTTGCGAAAACAGTAGAAATATGGTAAACTCTACAATCCATCACACGTGCCGTGAACACGGCATGAACACCATGAATATGAATCCACTGAGAAACAAACATTCACACGTACTCGAAAGCCTCAGAAAACCAAATATAGGATAAATAAGTGAACTACCTGAGAGTAGAACATTATGGGAAAAATGGTTGTTTACTTGTAATTCAAATACAGAATAAACCTTTACAAGGTGGTCGGATTTTTAAGTGGGCCTCAACATGGACTTTAAAGTCTAAACAATAGGGGTGGAGATGCAAGGATCAGTCGATTGACAAAAAAAGAATATTTTGATAATAAGTCAATTAAAGTCATTTTTCAAGCAAAAATCTGCAGGATTCTCCGATTACAGCTTCTCAAATGTAACTTGTCTTTGTTTTATGCGATACTAACATTTATATCTCTGAGTTTTGGACCATATGGCAGACAAAACTAGCAATTTGAAAACATTACCTTGAGTTTCCAGGATATTGTGACGGTAATGTTATTTTGACACGGACCTTCGCAAAGGGGTTCCGTGCAGCAGGCTTTTCGCCTGTCCGTGCACATCGAATATTTTCTAACTACACGGACGAGGATGGGCGGAGAAATTGGAGAACTTTGAGGAGCCCGGATGGAGTATAAAAGATCCGAACGCTTCCTCGTCACATCAGCTTCTGTCCACGGGCTCGTACGTGCAGAAAGCATAACCGAGGCTTGAATGTGTCCATTGTTAGAAATTTTGCTGTGCTTTTGATTTCTCTGGTTGTATTAGGCCATTATTACACGGTTTTGTTGAATACTCGATTCTGAATGGTCAATCACGGCGTTCTGCGGTCTGTTATTTCTTTAAAGCAGACCGTTGCTATGTACAGCAGACCGTTGCTATGGGCGCAGTTCTGATCTCGGACTCTGGAGGACTATTTTTGTGTCAAATTATTGATTTCCTAAGTAAGTAGCTGTGTAATAAGCGTGATAACACCATGAGAGATGTTTTTATCTCTATCACCCACTCCTACCTGAACCTAACCAGCTGCAATTGATTGATTTTCTTTCAGTTACTAGAAGCTTTCTAATGTCAGAACATCTTGATGCCTCAAACTTCATCAGCGAATAGTACTGGATCATGTGACCTGACGTCATGCGATACACCTCTTTTGAAAAGATGATCTTTGGTGTTGGATGTGAATGTTCAATCCAATGATGAAGAAAGGACCAGATGTTGGAGAGCTTAGAAAAAAGCTAGTAAGTGGACTTTTGAACATTTAAGTTTTGGCGTCCAACAGGAGCTCCAAATGATGCCGATTACCTGCTGAACGTTTACAGATGATGACGGTAAAGGCTTATTCTCAGTTAGAATTATGATGCGTGTCGATAATTTCAGCTCCTATATAAATAACCATAAATACTCAGTGCCACTAAAACTGGTAGAATACAAACGTTGCCAAGGCTTCTTCTTGAAACACCCCCAGTTCTCATCAACCGGAGCTGCGTTTTCCAGAAGCGTTTCGAGACCAAGCTCGTGTTTGTTCCGGCGAGAGTAAACGGATCAAACACGTGTTTGGCGTGAATGAAGCTTTTTGGGAAACACAGGTTTGACTTAAAGCGGCGGAATCGTGTCACTGCTCGGCTGTTTTTCCGTCGCCTGACTCTTCAACAAAACATTAGTGATTTGTCTTCCTCTCCTTTCTCTACGCAGTGCAGTGACAGATTCTTACCGCCATCTCCAGAGTCCCCCGATGTGTGTCGTCACTTCTTCCTCTGCACCTCCTGCAGCATCTTCAGGGCAGCCGAGTTCTTTGGTTCCACTTTGAGCAGGGTGTTCAGGTCGTCCTCACAGGATTTGATGTCCTGCAAGAATGACAACGAAGATTAAGAGTTAGAAACTCATGTGATACCAGTATCTTCACTCTCAGCCCGCTACAGACTGTAATGTCGGCCAGGATAGCCGGCGGTCACGCGGGTCTCAGAGGGTTAATCCAAAAACATCATATATAATATTAAAACACTGACAGGGAACATATCTCTGCACAATGAGTACTTTTACTTGTCATACTTTAAGTACATTTTACTGATGATAATTACACACTTTTACCTCTGTAAGGTTTTGGATGCAGGACGTTCACTTGTAGTACTTTAGTATTTTCACAGAGTATTAGCACTTTTACTTGAATTATAAATCAATTATCTATTAAAGATCTGAATAATTCTTAGAGCGTTAGTCTACCCTCATTGATATATGATTTGATTTGATTATTATTTGTGTGATGCATAAATAATATGCCCAGCCCAAACAGGCTTACAAGACACCATTAATTAGAAATAAAGAAAAGACAAAGGCAGGAACCAGAGTAGCAGTAAAAATTACAAATAATACTTAAACAAATAAACCATCCTGACGTTTTTTCCAAGCTTGAGAAACAAAAGTATAAAAAAACCAAAGAGTTCACGTGAACCAAAAATTAAATAGCCGTTCCATTTTGTCATCATCCGGAGCACCAAAACATTTCAGGGTTTTGAACAGACATTTCATTTAAAATAGAAGTTCGTAACTCATCATAGTTTGGACAATACAGAAGAAAATGTGATTCATTTTCAACTTCTAACTCCAACAACCTGTTTTCATCCTGGATGTTTTTAAATCTACCGACTTCAAGCACCAGAGGAAGGATTCCTGTTCTTAACTGTGTAACTAAACATCCTCTGACTCCTTGATAGGTTTGCTAGAACATCAGATTCAGAGCCATAATTGTGCTTGATTTGAATATATGTTTGGAATTTTTCTTAAAATCTCACAAGTAACTTTCTTCTAATTGTTATTTTTTGCAAAAGCTAACAATATTAGGGATGCACCGATCCGAGTTTTTCAGTCCCGATACGATACCTGGGTTTTGGGTATCTGCCGATGTCGAGTACCGATCCAATATCAGTGTTTAATTAATAAGCTGTATGCCTCACTGTGTGGAAGTGTCTGGGATCATTAATTTATGTGTAAGAAAACATCAGGCTTGACTTAAACATTGTTTTCTTAACTGTGTAAAGAAATGTAACAAATAATAACGTAGATAAAAATGTACTGAATTGTTATTATTGTTTAAAGTGTAAACATTTTTAATGCAGCAACAAATTGGTCAAAAATATAAACAGGAATTAAAATCCCAGTTTATAATACATATAGAATATAAACATAGAATTGAACTGAATAGATCGGCCTCATTGTCACCGATACCTGATCCAGATGTATTACAGATAAACACGCCAACATTTGAATGTACACCTGCCCAAGATGATAATGTGAATATTCTTGATCCAGATATGAAATCCAGGGAAAGATGCATGTTGGAAATGGGCTAAAAACATAGCAGAGATTATGGTTTATGTTTATTCAGCTAGACATGTCTATTTTCTGGACATTTTTTATACAACTCAAAACCTCTAAAACAGAGTCGGAGTTGACTGTATGGAGCCGGGTGTCGAGGTAACCATGTCCTTTCTGTGTGTGTGTGTGTGTGTGTGTGTGTGTTGAATACTGATGGCGAGAGGCTGCCAGGGCGAAACATCAGCAATTATGCATAAGGCAGGAAATGCTTTAATTTGGTCACCCACACTGAAATCCTCCAGACAGACATTTTTGAAACCAATGTCTGATTACTGTGGTGTGGGAATGAGGAAGTGAAGCGCAGTGATGAAGATTCAAACTCTCACCTTGAGCTGTGAGTGAGCCTGAGCCCTCCTGTAGAGAGCCTTGATGTTGCTGCTGTCAATCATCAGAGCCTCGTCACAGTCTCTGACGGCGTCTCTGTACTGCTTCACTGACAGGTAACACAGCGCCCTGATCACACAAATAATAATAAAAATCAAACATTAGATAGCTTATATAAAGAAGAACCGTTTGTCTTTTTTAGGGGGGCCAGGGGGTCTTTAGGGGGAGATAGCTGGTCAACAGTAGATGTCACATAGAAGTGGTAGCTGAAGATTAATTGGAGATGCTGTATAGCACTGTGTGTCAAGTTGTTGTTGTCATAAATAGATATAAAATAAACATAAATCAATTAAAATAAGTTGTGTAGTGTATAAGAGCTTAGAACATTATGATATAAGTATATGATGGTCATCCCCATGCTCTATTATGTCTCATAAGTTGTTGCAGCAATTTTTGGGTTGATACCATTTGTTACACAGATTTTGTGCTAAATTTAACCATTTTTTTCCACTGGAGAATTGATAAAAATGATCAATAATCCCTCCAAAATACCACATTAAGACACCAAGACCTTGAGGAACACCATAGAAAAAGCCATGCTGTGATTTGGGATCAAAAACTTTTGACATTTGGAGATTTCTGCAAGAATTGCATTTTTCGGCAATTGGATGGCGAGTACTTCTGTTGTGTAAACTGTTCAGAAACCCCCTTATTGTCAATCTAGCTAGGAAAGCCATCCATCCTCTGAATGCTCTAGGTCTCTAGTTTGTGGCTGTAAAGTTTCATGAGGCTGTGATTATCCTAGAGGTCACCACAGGTCATTTTATACAGTGAGGTCAAGTTTCAGAAAATGGTCTCACTACAATGAAATGGCTCCTATGGGGACTAACATCATCACACATGAAAACAGTTGGACTCATAGGATCCACAAGAGTCTCAACTTTACAGTGATACCCAATTTATGTGATTCAAGACTGTTTAGGGACCCCAGTATGCAGAAATATTCAAATACACCATTTTAGAATAGGAGACAATAACACATTTATACTGCATGAAAAAAACTGCATGTGAATATCATAAAGTGGGCATGTCTGTAAAGGGGAGACTCGTGGGTACCCATAGAACCCATTTACATTCACATATCTGGAGGTCAGAGGTCAAGGGACCCCTTTGAAAATGACCATGACAGTTTTTACCCACCAAAATTTAGACCAACTTTGGAGCGTTATTTAACTTTCTTCCCGACAAGCAAACGTGACATGATGGTATCAATGGATTCCTTAGTGTTTTTTAGTTTCACATGATACCAGCAGCTCTAGCTTTAAAACTGAGCCTGCCACAGCCTGAAAAAAAACACTGAATATTTATTTTCCTCAGTTCCAAAAATGAATGTGTTGCATAACATTTTTGTACTTTACTAAATAATTATTGCAAATTCCTCAATCTGATAAATTTATGCCCCCAGGAAATTTTGATTGGCTGGCAGATGTTAATATACATTAAATATATATTAAAAAAGGACACCTCAAACATAGTTCCAGTCAGCAGGTTAACCACTGTTATATCAGCCATAAAAGGGATACAATTAAAGATGTGACCCACCGGTTGGTGTAGGTTGTGATCTCAGTGGGGTCGTGTTTGAGGCTCTGGCTGTACTTCTCTATAGCCTTCTTGTGCTCTCCTTTCTTCACCAGGGCGTTACCTTCTTCTTTCAGGACAAGGCCTTTCTTCATGTCTTTATCATTAGGAGCTGACGAGACGAGAAGAAAGAGACAGAAAACATGGATTTACATCTGAAAAAAACTGTAAAATTCTCCTAAAGTTTCTGCAGTCTATGACTACATACAAAGAAGAAATCAGAAGGCTGGTTGTGCCGCTACGCGTGCGTTGTTACCCAATCTTACATGTACCAGCATTGTTTTTAGCATTTCATCATGAAATAGCCAATTGAATAAAGGCTTTTTATATTTTTTGTCGGAAGAGTGCCTTGGACTCCCCCCTTTTTTTGAACCGTTGTGTACCCCACCAAAGAGCACCTTCATCACACTGATTTGAACTTCCGAGCACTCTGGACTTTTTCCCTTTTTTGAAGAAATCAAGTTATTTGAATCAATTGACAGCCCTATCTAACATATAACGAGATGTCACTCTCAAACTGGTTATGATCTAAATAGAATAGAAAACACAACTGAAAACATAAGTCTTCTTACCAGGTTTGTTTGTTTGTCTGGTGCCGTTCTGTTTGGGTGTAGGGTTTGGCTGTGCAGCGCTGGCTGTAGCTTTCTGGGCTAGTTTCTCTCTAACAGACAGAGGGACGGTGGGGATTGGAGGAAGCTTTTCTCTCCATGACGGACCGTCTGCCTCTGTGAGCGCCTTCGTCATCCTGAGAAACAATAAAAAACTGAATGTGAAAAAGGAAAAAAAATGAATCCAATACACCTTGTTTAGTCCTTTAAATGCAGTGTAAGATGCCTGGAAAGATAAATCCATCCATCCGTGTCGTCAGCATCGGGCTTCTGGGGATTGTTTTTTGTCTATCCCCGTCTCTTTCTGACAGAGGAAAACATCTATAATCATGAAATGTAAATAATTTAATTTCTGACCAGCCCAACCCTTGCTGCTGCCTGTGTGGATTTAGAGAGACTGAGGGAGTGGGCGGTGCTGGGTAAAATCTTCTCTTGACATCCCGCAGGCCGTGCGATGCTGCTTCTGCTCGGCTGTCGGGCTCACAAGGCAGCTAACAACGCTACACCAGAAAGGTGAGGTATAAATAAAAGTCCCACTAGTGACCGTACTGCCCCTAGATTTGAGAACCACTGGTTTATTGACTAATGCTGGCGGACATGCCGCTCCACCAGAAACATCTCTAAATGCATAGTAAGGCACAGATTCTAGAGATTATTCTTATAACATGACCAACACAACATATCTTTCTTGAAATCCTCCTCAGAGTGGATAAATCTCCTGATATTTGACATGAACATGCCATCACCACTCGGCCAGTCTACAGCCCAGGTACCTGTTGGTGCCGTCGTGAGCAGCTGCTATGTTGCAGTCGATCTGCAGAGCCGTCTTGTAGTCTACGTAAGCCTGCCTGTAACGCTCCACAGCTTCGTAGGCAGCAGCGCGACGAAGGAGGGACTTCACATTGAACGGCAACAACTCCAGAGACCTGAGAGACAATATGTACAGTTTACAAGTTAGACACTCATCTTAAAATGCCTAAAAACATCCTTACTACAACACAAAATGACTGCTAGCATGAAGGTAAACATGTTCATGATTGATAATCTCTTCATTAACTCCCTGAGACCCGCGATACCGACAGACTTTACTGTCTTTCAGAGGCTGTTTCCAGGTTCAGTTTTAGAGCTGGAGTGAAGGTACAGGGAGTTTTTCCTGGCCACAGCGCGCTTGGTGGATACTGTTGGGTCTCTAAACTATGGTGTACGGTCATAGACCTGCTCTATACATAAAGCGTCTTGAGATAACTTCTGTTGTGATTTGACGCTATACAAAAATAAATTGATTTGATTTTTGATTTGATATCATATGAAAGGAATCCATTGGAGGCAACCATGTCATGCTAGTTCATCAGGAAGGAGGCTACATAATGCTCCAAAGTTAAAGTGTAATATGTTTAGTTTATCTGAGCTACAGTAGAGCATAAAAGCCAAGTGTAAAGAACAAAAACACTGAAAGGTGAAAATGTATAATAACGTGGCACAACTAAAACAAAGTGGTATTTGAAAAAACTAAAATGAAGAGTCCACAGAATCACAGACAACATGGTGTAAAATGGTTAAAAAAAATAAATAAAAAAAAGTAATAAATCACAAATAAAAACACTTACATATTGCAGTCTTTCACACATTCCCCACAGTTGCCCTCTTTCAGGTAGCTCGCTGCACGGTTCGAGTGCAAAATGCCCAAATCCTCTGGGTTCTTTTTATCTAAAAGAGAGAAATAAGAGTGTTTAAGAGGAGCATTTCAACAAACTGCTCATATAGTCTCAGTCAACAATCATGGAGCAAAGTCCATTTAGAACGACACATAAAGAGAAAGAAGATTGAAGGCCGACTGACAAGATGGTCATTATAATAAAAGAGAGATACAGAAGTGGACAAAACATGGAATAAAAGAGTCAGGATAATTAAATCCATGTAGCTTGTTTATCTACCATCTATTTCATTTGCAAATTCTCTCCTTTTGTCTTGTGGTATAAATCCAGCACACCTCGCCTGTTCCTTTATAGCTTTCGCTTTCGCTGTTTTCGCTGAGTCACTGACTGGAAAATGTTGAATATAGTTTACCAAAATGTTGAAATAAATGTTTAGTAGTTTTTAGTATGTTGAGTGAAAATGCACTAACGTTACAACATAGTTGATCTTATTTATTTGAATCTAATTTATTTTTATATTTTTTATTTTGATTAGTCGACAGAATCGTATGAGTGTTAGTCGACTAACACTAATGGTGTGGTAACCCTTTTAAAGAAACATTTTTGACCTGACAAAGATTAGACTGGGATCGAAACATTTGATATAAATGTGTAATTGAAATGGGCTTGCAGATATGATCTAATGTACATGCTGTTAACCCTTCCTCTGAAACTGTAAACAAACATGATTGTGTTTATACTCATTATTTGCATGTATCTACCACAGGCGCAGTTTGTGTTGGTTGAGGGGGCTCACTGAACCGCCTAGAAATGCATCTATATTTTTTTATAATAACGTAGAAATAATAATTTATTGTAATGATGAATAATATCAACCTTGTTGTGTCTTCATATTGACAGAATAAGAAACCAACAAGATAAGAAGATAGATTTGTGGTATTTTTATTTACTTATAGCCAAATAACATCGGACACTCTCTGTCCACACACCGTTAAATATTCTGTTACGTCCTAAACAAACCACGTACCTATCAGCTGTAACAGATACGTAACAACTTAAAAGATGGTAGTACTTGCTCTCTTCCAACGTTTGTGTTTTTTTAAACTGAAAAAACAGGTTTTATATTGCAATATTTACTGAAAATGCCATACAATACAGCCAATAGTAGCAGTAAACTTTCAAGTGATCTCCCTCCAGACAGCTGCCTCCTTATTAAGGTGTTTGTAGTGAAATTAGGAGGTATCGTATCAGATAACTCCTTATTTCAACTTCAATAAAACTGATTTTGCCACTGACGCTCACTCACGTTGGCTTCTGTTTGGAGGGTGTAATATGTACATACATTACACCTCTCTGCGTTGTACACATCTCATTCCCTCTAGAGTTTTTTTTGTGGACCCCCAACCTTAAAGGTCAAAGTGCGCCTATGGTATCCACAGGTTAGTATTTGAGCTACACTTACTGGACTTCTCCAGCTCTTTGATGGCCTGGCTGTAGAGATTGGTGGCCTCTCCATACTGGCCCGTCTTGAAACATTCATTCCCGGTTTGTTTCAACTCCGTCCAGGACTTGGGCCTGTGTTTCTGAGGCATCTCTGCTTTTTAACTGTTACCTGAAAAGATGAAAAACTGGTTACCATCTGTGCATGAAAACACTCTTTGTCAACTGATCACAATGAAACCAGACTTTTACCAGAGGAAACCTCATATATCTCCTCCAAACTAATGACATGATGTATACCACGCTGCCTCCCAGTAAAGCAGTATACAGTACATACAGTACATACAGTACCCTAGTATGGGGACTGCATTTAAAGCCTGTAGTTAGAGCTACTATTCAATTGAGTTGCATTAATGAGAGATGTTTCTAATATTTAGATATTTAGTCCACGCTCCTTAATATAGGTGAATCAACACCTCTCTAAGGCAGCTTCCACAGTAACTGAATTCATGAAGGTAGCATGTATAGCAGGGCTGGTAAACTGCGTTAGCTTCAGCTAGCTGACCCAATAAACTCAGTATAAAATAGAGACTTCATGTTTGCTAATGACGTCTAAACACATCATTTACCAGCATTTGTCTTCAATCAGTTTACCTAAATACTGTACCGACATGCCAGCTAATCCAACACACGTTAGTTTAATTTAGTTGTGTTGTAGTCTGGTGAGGTTACCGAGCTAGCTGCTGCTAGCTGCTGCTAGCTGCTGCTAACTGCTGCTAGCTGCTACTAACTGCTAGCTGCTGCTAATAGCTGCTGCTAATAGCTGCTGCTAGCTGCTACTAGCTGCTACTAGCTGCAAATAGCTGCTAGCTGCTAATAGCTGCTGCTAGCTGCTAATAGCTGCTACTAACTGCTAATAACTGCTGCTGGCTGCTAATAGCTGCTACTAACTGCTAATAGCTGCTATTAACTGCTAATAGCTGCTGCTAGCTGCTACTAGCTGCTACTAGCTGATAATAGCTGCTACTAACTGCTAATAGCTGCTGCTAGCTGCTACTAGCTGCTAATAGCTGCTGCTAGTTGCTGCTAGCTGCTGCTAGCTGCTACTAACTGCTGCTAGCTGCTACTAGCTGCTGCTAGCTGCTACCAGCTGCTAAAAGCTGCTAAAAGCTGCTAAAAGCTGCTAAAAGCTGCTAATAGCAGAACGCCAGTGTGTCCAAACTAGCACTAAAAGTTGACTGTAGACAGAAGACACACCTGGACGTGATGTCCCCGGGTGGACGTGATGTCCCCGGGTTGTCTGGTGTTTTTACTAACGCTACTTCAACTGTAAATGTTAGCTCGCTAGTGAAGTTATGCTAACTGCAGTGGCATTCAGGAGACCTAGCTTAGCAAGCTAGCCACAGCTAGCCGGAGCTAACGCTGGCTATGCTAATGTCTCAGTAACTGTTCTTACCGGCTGCCGGGGCTCACACTGAGAGCAACACACCGAGGAAGGCTTGCTCTTCACGACACAAACGACTCGGTGGAAACGACTACCGGCACCTGGAGCCCGTCGTTAATACTGACATTCCTCTGTGTGCTGATGTTGTGGTGGTTGAAGACCCGGGCGGAGGCTGAGGTAGGCTGAGGGTTAGAGTAGTACTGTACTAGTAGGTTAGTACTGGAGGGTCGTACTGTACTGGAGACCTGCTGCCGGCTGCTAGCTGCGGCTACCTGCTGTAACTCCTCACTTCACTGTATCAGTTTCACTTCCTTAAGCACGCTGCGTTCACGTCCTTTGGAAACTGTAGGACCTTTGAGGTTTGTAGAGCGCCCTCTGGTGGTCACATTGGATGTAACATCTGTTGAGAGAGTCTGTGGTAAAGGAGCTATTCAATGCAGAAATAAATAATAATAATAAATTAAAGCTGCGAGCAGCGATGAACGGGCCCTCGCCCCTCCTTGCGCGTCGGGGTATTGGCGGGACGCCGACTGACGCGGCCGGGCAGGGTGAAACC
>CAKAKR010042928.1:0-23875 GCA_916700685.1 Adelosebastes latens | reverse complement strand
TATTTTACTTAGTTTACAGACTTATTTCAAGCACAACCAGGATGTTTTGACTAAACCTAACTAAGAGGTTTTGATGTCTAAACCTAACTAAGAGGTTTTGATGACTAAACCTAACTAAGAGGTTTTGATGTCTAAACCTAACTAAGAGGTTTTGTTGTCTAAACCTAACTAAGAGGTTTTGATGACTAAACCTAACTAAGAGGTTTTGTTTTCTAAACCTAACTAAGAGGTTTGGTTGACTAAACCTAACTAAGAGGTTTTGTTTTCTAAACCTAACTAAGAGGTTTTGATGACTAAACCTAACTAAGAGGTTTTGTTGACTAAACCTAACTAAGAGGTTTTGTTTTCTAAACCTAACTGCGGCATCACCGTAGTTTTATTACTTGGCGTCCAAATGACACCCTGAAACCTTAAAGTGGTCCTCATGCTACAGAATATCTTTGTAATGTTATTTATACGTCTTCCCGTGAGATCAGGTTGTGTATTTAGTAGGTTTAGTATGAATGTCGTGTTTGTTTCACGTCTAAATGTTACCCATGTTATATATATATATATATATATATATATATCTCCCTCTACACGGTGTATAATATTAGTAACTGATTTCAGCAGCAGAAACAGGCTGTTTCACTGGAGGCACTGATTCATTACAACTTGTGTTTATAAAATAATAAATCAGCAGGCTTGTCACATAGAAATAAATGGAAACTATGAGACACTAAAGTAGAAAAAGAAAAGAAGAAAGTGAATTGTGTTTGTCTTCATCTCTCTGTCTTCTCTGCTTTATGCATTTTAATGCAATTAGGGAACAAAACCTTGACCTTGTCTGGTGTTTCTTATTCAATGTGAGATGTGCAGGACAGTTTCTGTGCGGTTCGTCCGACGGGAGCTGAGCGAAGCTGTCAAACCTGCGAGCAGGAAACACACAGACAGGAAGAGAGGCTAATTATCCTGGTATATAAAAACAACAAGAGTTGTTATAATCCTCCACAGGATTAATCTAATCATCATTAATCATAAAACAAAGAGAAAATGAGTTGGAAAAAATTGTTTCTGCTTCATTGATTTAAAAAAGAAAAGACTGTACTCCGAGTTAACTACGAGTCCCAGAGAGCATTTCTGTTAGAAACATCCAATCAGAGTCTGAACAAAGTTAAAGAGCATTAATCCAAGTGGTCCGGAGTGACGGTGTCGGGGGGGCAGGGACAAATGGAACGACGCTGATAACAATATTAATTATTGAACTGAATTATTGAATTATTAATGTGAGGGAATGAATGAAGCAGTTCAACGGTACAATATGTGAAAGGAAAGGTAAAAAATAAAGAGTCCCAGATGAGGAATTCGGGGAACGATTTTGTAATTTCGGAGCACAAATGAGTCATTTAAAAGGAACGATTATTAAAAACCTCCCTCCAGACGCCGGCGGACTGAACGAACCCAAAAGACCCGAATCCAACGGACGACACACGGACTAAATGATGTGGACACAGATGTTGAACCTGCTGCAGGGATTCTCTCTCAATCAGCCACAAGAACAGTGAAGCCCGGGACACACAGGGAACATCAGCAGCGCTGCATTACCTGATGGTTTTTATTTCAGTGTCCGTGTTGAATTAGAGCAGCCACACTGCGTCTCAGCTGCGTCTCTTCTAGAGAGTCGAGGTCTCGCCTATTTTTACCGCGAGCCGCGCGGTTCACATCAATATCAGACAATAACCTAACCTGTTAACACGGATGCTGAAATAAAAAACAACAGGTAACGCAGCCGCCACGCGCTGCTGACGTTCCCGGTGTGCACGAGGCTTCAGACACAAGAACATTCGGGTCGTTGGCCGACTGATGTCGGTGCTGGAGACTCAAAGAGGAGCTCCGTGCCGTCATGTCTTAGCTTAATGAATCTGCACCTCATCATGTGAAAGACGGACAAACCGTATTCCAAGCAGTCGTCTGCAGCGGTTCACACGGAGAGTATATAGCATTAGTAACGCTAACATGAAGAGGAAACACAACGTGCACTGTACAGCAGGACTCCAGTGAGACCTTATTGAGTTGTCTGATATCATAAAATAAAATACTCATTTTCACACTGAGAGAACAGAGAAGAAAGATGTTTTTCTCCAGCTTTGTCTTGTGCCCAGGGCGTAATAACGTCATCTGCAACCATGAAGGAAAATAATGTTCTATAATGTCTCTCTGCAAGCAAACCTCACAACACAAATACCACTCAGTATCTGTACAGGATGGTGAGGCTTTACATCCTGACTGAAGATACTAGATCTAAATGATAGAAACACTTTATTACTGACTATCTGCGTGTTTATTTGCATGAGATGTTTATGTGACACTTCTATATATTAAAGAGTAATTTGATAAAAGAGTTTGATGTATAAGAAACATGAAATAAACCTCAAACCACCAACAAGAGTCCAGTCGGTCCAACTCTTCCTCTCCGTCTCGTCCTTTCTTCCTCCTCCTTTTGTGTTGCAGGTCATCCGGCTAACGGGTTAATTAGCCGAATGAAGTGCTCTGCGGAGGAAATGTCAGGCTCACTGGCGGCGGTTTGACTTCCATGACGGGGGGGTTAAAGGTCGACGGCGGGTTTACTGAACCTCTTCCCTCTCACCTTTATCTAAATGTCACTCAGGAACCATTAGCGTGGGCTTCTGCCGGGGGAACGCTTCATGTGGCGGACTGAAGGTTGAGACGTCCTCGCCGTCGCTGATGGACCCAACGACCCCTGAGACGCTCCCGAACGTTTCAACCAGCGTGAAACCGCCGAGGTTCAACGAGGACGCCAGGAGGAGTCCTCACTTCCTGTTTCTGAAGGTCCTGCAGGATAGTGATGCATTCAAGGCTTCTGGGCAACATGGTAAATATCAGCTTCCTACAAGAAAACCCCATCAGCTCTGCCTCCAGGTGGTCAAACCTACCTGAGAATTATGATGAAGAGGAGGGCTCTACATCCTCTTCATCAGCTGATCTTTGACCAAACTCTCTCCATGACCAGCTCTCCATCTGGAAACTAGACGCTGGATGTTTTTGGTGGATATGCGTGATCCCCAGAGGATGGACTTGTTTGGTGACCCTAAGACGTGAAGTCTTCAACAGAAACGCCATCATTTGGCCTGTGAGTGGTTCTATAGATGCTCTGAAACCGGCTTGTGACCCCTTAAAAAGAAGCAAAGTTTATTTGTGACGTCCTCGGTACGGATGCTGTTTATCAGCAGTTCAACCAAAGACTGTTTTCAGATTGTTTCATTAAGAGAATTTGTCGAGGCCTGAGGAGGTCAAAGTTTCACACAAAAAAGCAGCAAACATAGAAACGATAGAGAAACTTCACATGATTACGTTAATGTGCTCCGTTCAGAGTTAGTGACTTAGAATAGAAAGAGAGAAAGACTGCTGATGGTCGGAGGGTCCAACAAACATTGTTCCAGTGTTTTTTTTTAGTTGTTTTCCGTACTTATGTTACGTTGTTTCCGTATGTATTTTACTTAGTTTAAGTTTTTACTTTAACCCCAACCAGGATGTTTTTCCTAAACCCAACTAAGAGGTTTTGTGCACGTTACTGTAGTTTTGTTGCTTGTCGTACAAATGACACGCGAAAAGCCTAAATAGTGTTCTCATGACACACAGAATGTCCTTGTAATGTCGTGGTATTTATACGCCGTCCCGTGAGATCAATAATTTGATTTTGTGTAACGTAGGAACACTAAATGAACCTGTAACCTCCAGGTTGGGGATCACTGCTGTATGTGAACGGATAGAAGAGAGATATTAGAACCGTGATAATGGGACATCCTGAGCCGTGAGGCCTACGAGTAGGCCTGTCTAGGGCTTTTATTGTGAAAGGTAAGAAAGGAAGGAGTGGATCTGGTCTGTGCTGCCTTTGTCAAGGTTGGAAGGAGTAATAAAGTTTGCCGTCTTGGTTCGGACTACGAAACCTCCGTGTTGTTAGTTCATAAATATAGACGCATCTCAGCCCGTCGACGTGATTGGTTGATGACCTTTTTCTGGAAAAAAGTGCATTTTTTTGAGGCGTAATATTCGCGTTCTGTCTGAAAGTATTCATGACAAAAACAACAGAAGAAATATATTGACATGTGAATTAATCTCACTGGTGTGTAAAGGTCTTTAGTTCTGTCAAACACAAGTCATTTTCATTGATTTGGTCTCATTGTCTTTTTTGTTTTCCATTTATTTAGAGATTTTGCAACGAGCGTTCATTACATGAAAATTAATTTATGACCTTTCATGAAAGCATAGTTTTAATTATACATTTCTTCATATTTTATAACATTTTTCCAAAACAACAACACAAGAAGAGCAGAAGATGTGTACGATGCAGCAGAACGCTTCAGAATAAGATAATACGTGCTGAGATAATCTTTGTAAAAGGAGGTGTTCAGTTAGTTAACCCCTTTTATTCCCTAATATTATTCATTATAATATATTAATATAATATAATACTATTCACCTTTCTGGTGAAAAGTCCTCCTGCATCAGATATTATCACATCAGTTGGGTTTTGATACTGAAGAACACGAGATGTGAAGTTATAAAGAGTTCATTATTTACATCATCAGTTGGTTGATTTCTTTTTACAGTTTATCTTTCTTTAAATACTTTCTGGACCATAATTGCTGTAAACAGGAAGTTGTGTGGATTCCAGCAGTATGTGTTTGATATCTGTGTTATGAGTTGAGTTATGGCTGAAAATAAGCATACTTTTTGGCACCAGATTGCATCAATTGGCTTCAATGGATTCAACGTTGGGAGTGAAAACAAAGCAGATTTCCGTCTCTTTACACATGCTAATGTGACAACTGGAGTGTTTCTTATCTGAGATTATTCTTTTCAAACACTCTTGTGCATAAACTGGTACTGTTTATGATTATTTAATATTATTTAAAACCCCCATTAATGCACTATTGTAACAGCTTATTTTCCTTTTTAAAAACAGAATAGTGGAACACATGTAGGCATACAACACACAATCCACAATATTAAGTTCAATCAGCACCCCGCTGCTGCCCGTGATATCACGTTCACATCGTCTACCGGCAGAAGAATAACGCTGATTACTGCTGCTCATAGTTTACTGCTTCTTTATAATGTGACTCATTATGAGCCACAAATGTTGTTTTATATCAGAGAGAGCAGATTATTCCACTGAGTAATGCTGCTGGTTCATGAAAACACACACGGAGAGAATCTGAAGATATTCAATAGAAGTAAACTTTATTTATACACACAGAGAGAGACAGAACAATGACGTGAAGTTGTACATAGTTTTCATGCTAGCAGCTCTGCAGGCTATGCAGTCAGTGGTGCTTTGAGCTAAATGCTAATGTGAGCATGCTCACAATGACGATGCTAACATGCTGATGTTAAAGCAGGTGTAATGTGTTAGCATGCTAAAATTTGCTAATTACCATTAAACACAAAGCACAGCTGAGGCTGATGGGAATGTTGTTAGTTTTGAAGGTATTTAGTCATGAACAAATTGAAATGTTGACCTGACGATGGCGCTAGATGAAAAATAAGATGATCATCAAAGTTATTACAATGCATCCTCTGGGAACCATGAATGTCTGCACCAAATTTCATGCCAATCTCCCCAATAGTCGTTGAGACATTTCACTCAAAACCGACCAATGTGAACCTCATGGTGGCGCTAGACGAAAAGTCAGAAGATCTTCAAAGTCAGATGGTTTTATCCTCTGGAGACCATGAATGTCTGCACCAAATTTCATGCCAATCCATCAAATAGTTGTTGGGATATTTCAGTCTGGACCAAAGTGGTGGACCGACTGACCCAGGACAAACCAGAACCAGGGATGCTTCGATATGATCACCTTCCAGCAGAGATCCATGATTTCAGCTCTACATTTCACCCAGAAGCCTCTGGAGGTTAATCTAATTAGTAAACTGTGTTTGTGTGTGTTGTCTGTCTTTCATACAGAACATATTTCATTAATTGTCGCAGCTTTGGTGTTTTTGTTCTTCTTCTGTCACACTGAACTAAAAGCTCTAATTTATATTCTCTTCGTATATGTGATGTTTCCGCTCCGCTCCGCTGTTACTATTTGTTGCTACGACGTGCCGATTCCCCCTCAGGGATCAATACAGTTCCATCTGATCTTATCGATAGATGTTTACTGTCGCTGTCTAATTAATTTGGCTCGTTAGCAGCAGGTAGCGGCCGCAGATTACAGATTACAGATTACAGTCTATTCATCAAAGAGAGGCGAGACGAGCCGCGGAATGTAAAGCAGCTTCCTGCTGAAGAGAGACAGGAAGCTGCTGTCTTCCTCCTGGATGACCTTTGACCTCCAGGTTACTGCTGCTGGACTCCGGGTCAAGACAGCGACTCACCTGGGAGGACGCCAACATGTTGGGGATCCGTGTTATCCACATTCAGATTCAGATGAAAACAGAGATATCACTTTCCACTGAGTGTGTGTCCAGGAAAGAGATGGGTCCAGGGTACGTTTAGCATAGCTTAGCATAAAGGCTGGAAGCAGAGGGAAACTGCTAGCCTAGCTTAGCATAAAGGCTGGAAGCAGAGGGAAACTGCTAGCCTAGCTTAGCATAAAGGCTGGAAGCAGAGGGAAACTGCTAGCCTAGCTTAGCATAAAGGCTGGAAGCAGAGGGAAACTGCTAGCCTAGCTTAGCATAAAGGCTGGAAGCAGAGGGAAACTGCTAGCCTAGCTTAGCTTAAAGGCTGGAAGCAGAGGGAAACTGCTAGCCTAGCTTAGCATAAAGGCTGGAAGCAGAGGGAAACTGCTAGCCTAGCTTAGCATAAAGGCTGGAAGCAGAGGGAAACTGCTAGCCTAGCTTAGCTTAAAGGCTGGAAGCAGAGGGAAACTGCTAGCCTAGCTCCACCAAACACCTTCCAGAAACTCCAGAGCTTTCAGATCAGCCTCAAAATCTCACAGAAACCAAATCAGTGCATCTTTTAAGAGCAACTTCTTTATACGATATGGCCAGATCATATGGAGACCTCTGTCCAACACTTTATGGTACTTTTGGTGTTTTAGGCGCCTTCTGAAGTGAAATGTTAAAGCTGCAGCATACAATGATATTTTAGACCAGAAGTCTGTCCAAACAAAATAGATTTTTCCTTCTCAGTTTGATTTAAAAGGCCAGACCTGGAAAGGTATCCAGAACTTTTAAAAGAAAAAAGATACCTAAAAGAAAACAGACATGTTCTAATCCTCTCAGATCGGGGGGGTCACGACCCTACGACCCCGAGGTCAGGAACCGTTATTATAGACACATAGTGCTCTTCCTGTTTAGTGCCTGTTGGGCTGCAGTTTGCAATGTTATGATTGGAGCATATTGTTTTATGCTAAATGCAGTACCTGTGAGGGTTTCTGGACAATATCTGTCATTGTTTTGTGTTGTTAATTGATTTACATTAATAAATATATACATACATTTACATAAAGCAGCATATTTGTCCACTCCCATGTTGATAAGAGGATTAAATACTTGACTAATCTCCCTTTACGGTTCATTTAGAACAGATAAAACGTGCAAAATCGATTGCCAGCCGTAGTTATATTCCATTTCTGCTGATAGATCCCCCTCATTGTTACACACCGGTTGGTCCTTTAACTAATTTACTATAATATTGTTAAAGCCAAAACAGATTTTTTTTGTCATTGTGGTTTTTTGACCGCAGTGAAAACGTTGTTTTTGAAAGGCTAAACGCCAACAAAAATGGATTAAAGCAGAATATTTCGTCAGATTAAACATTTTGAAAATGATTACAACTATCTTTTTTTATTATATGTTTAGACATTTAGACTTTACAACGCTCTGGAGTTATTAGAAATGTTTGGATCACACAAGTCGGAAACAATCCTACACAGCCACCACCGGAATCTAATTCTACAAGTTTTTACAATATTAATAATATTAATCTTAATCTGTGCAGAAATATCAGATTTAAACACAATGAATAGGTGAAGTTTTTAACTAACAGTGATGATGCAAAACTGCCTAAAAAGTAGATAAATGAATGGGCTAAACAGAACGGTCCTTTAATGTGCTGACCTGAAGGGAAGTTACATGTTTGACAGAAGCTCAGTGAGGCTGCGAAGTGCCGCTTGTCTGAATGAATGCTCTTTATACGGTACAGTAACCATGGTGACAGTGGTCATCTGCTGCGGCGGCGGGCGGGAAGGCGGTTTGTGTGTTCGACAGGTGCTTTGAGGGATGCAAATCAGCATTAATTACCGTGCAGAGAGAAGACGAAGTGGCTTAATTAACACGAGTCAGTCAGCCAATCACACGACGGAAACATCAACAGCGAGGTGACGGTGGGCGGGGCTGCGGTCGCTGCGTCTGACTGGCCGGGGCGTCACGGGAACACAGACGGGTGTAAACAGAGTGGTTGACCTCCTGTTGTTTGTCAGGTGACCTTTGACCCCTCTTGAATAGATGCTGTTCATTATCCCGTTAGTGCCGGCAGCAGCAGCGCGCACACACACACACACACACACACACACACACACACACACAGGTGAGGTCTCTTTATTCACTACAGACACAGAGGACGGATTAAATAACGTCTTTATTTCCTCCTGAGGTACGTGACCGTGTTATATATATATATATATATATATATATATAGTAAATAATAGACGACACGTTGTGCTCTTCACTTCCCTTCAGAGCGCTCCATCACATGTTTCCCTTCAGTGCCGTCCAGCTGTGACGTGTAACAGTCAGTTATCAGTCCAGGTGATCGGATCAATAGACTCCAGCAGCAGGATGACAGCTGATAGATGATGCAGATCAATACTGTTAAGTAGATGTGACTGTCAGTAGGACTCTCTCTCTGTCACACACGGTAAGGGTTAATGTAAGCTGTTATTTTAAAGGGTGGGTCCATTAAATATTGATTTATATATATATATATATATATATATATATATATCATCCTGTAGTTTCCCAGAGGAGTTCCTGATGGAATCAAATCTGAACATTCACATTTTGGTTGAAGTTTGTTTTATTATCAAAATGCTGTTTTCCCTTCAAGCCCTGACGGAGGTTTCTGCATGTTCTACATAAACATACATACATATAATCTAGGGATGCACCGATACCGATACCAGTATCAGGTATCCGGTCCGATACTGTGCTCATGTACTCGTATTCGCGAAACGGCTCCGATACAACGGCACCGATACCACTTTACGGTGGGGATCCCACCTCAGCCGCCGTGCGCCGGCCCTCACTTTCATTGCGCCACGGGGTTTTGCTTGCACCCTCTGACTCGCGCGTGCGTTAGACTCCTTGGTCCGTGTTTCAAGACGAGTCGGGTGGGTTGCCGACATCGCCACAGACCCCTGATGCCTTTTACGTGGGCCGAGCCCCGATCTGGAGGCACGACGACTGTCGACCGGGGCGCACTGAGTGCAGTCCGCCCCGGTCGACAGTCGCATCGGGAACAGGGAGCCCCGTCACGGTGCGGCGAGGTACGGGCAGGGAGCGCTGTAAAGCTGCGGCCGCGAGCCACCTTCGCCCCGAGCCTTTCCAAGCCGACCTAGAGCCGGTGGCGGCGCACCGCCTCGTATGCGGGACTCCCCAGCCTGCCGTGTGTCGCTCACACCCTCTAGCTGGCTGTTAACGAGGGTCTTTAGACACAGAGAAGTACTCGTATCGGTACTCGGTATCGGAGAGTACCCAAATGTAAGTACCTGTACTCGGTCTGAAAAAAAGTGGTATCGGTGCATCCCTACTATAATCCTTGTCCATAGTCACTGTGTATTACCTAAAGAAACATAAAGTTGCGGTAGCATGCTCCCAGTTTGAAGAAGCAGGAGTACCGGCACACTTAAACTAATGGATCCATAATCTGCTGTTCATAACAGACGTGTGATGTTGTAGACGTGAGTTTTGAACCTCCAGTTCAGGAGAACATCAGTCTATCGAGGAGAAACCGTCACGGAGTTTAAAAGATCCAAAAGTATCCTGGTTATGTTTCCGCGTCGCCTCACGTCCGTACAGAACTCGTGACCAGAGCATCACGTTGACACGTTCCTCCTCTGTGGAGGGAGTTCTCTAACAGGCTGTTTTGAGGTGTGCTGAGTTGTGAACGGTGATGCCGAGGTGTGAACGGTGATGCTGAGGTGTGAACGGTGATGCTGAGGTGTGAACGGTGATGCTGAGGTGTGAACGGTGATGCCGAGGTGTGAACGGTGATGCTGAGGTGTGAACAGGACCGAGAGGAAGACATTCAAAATTAAACCTCTTATAGTATAAAATGTGCTCCATCTCTCTGTCTCTCCTGAACATCTGTTACCATGGAGACCATTGTAAAATACTGCCAATCAATCTGCCGGCTCCGCCCCCCCAACACACACACACACACGCACACACTACTACTACACACACTAAAACACAACTACTACACACACCCTGCAGCATTTAGTGAGCCATTTACTGTAGATGTGTGTCATCATCCTTTCTCATTAATGCAACACACACACATTAATGTGCTGCTAGCTACACACACACACACACACACACACACACACACACGGAGCTATTTAGCATCCACTGTTATTGTGTTTGCATGTTGCGGTCTCCATGGTAACAGCAAGGTCAACCACCAACAGAGGGCTGATTACCATTAATTATTATTTATAATTATTCAAGAAGGCTTCATCCACCGTTCTGCTCTATCGCTCCATCTATCACTCCATCTATCTATCTATCACTCTATCACTCTATCTATCTATCTATCTATCTATATCTATTTATCTATTTATCACTCTATCTATCTATCTATCTATCTATCTATCTATCTATCTATCTCTCACTCTATCTATCTATCCATCTATCACTCTATCCATCACTCTCTATATCCGTCTACATTCTGCGTTAAGACACTTTGTCATATAGTCACCAAATGTAATCTTTTTGATTTGTGTTCGTAGACACGGATTTACCTCTTTTATTCGTGACGCTCAGCTCGACTTTCAACGTATTTTTCGTGCTTTTTCCTAGGAATGTCCAGCAACACGAGACGGACGTGTCGATTTCCAGTCTTTTCAAAATAAAACTACTTAGTTAGTTTTAGGAATAGACACGGATTTCACTTTTTGTTTTTGTGATGGTCAGAACAAAATCACTTCGTAATAAATATGTAATCCCTGTAATTGTGAACCAGGAAGTATAGATAGCGGCGAACGCCATGTAGGGAGGAGGTCGAGGTGGATGGGCGGGTCTGAAAACACAGAAGACCGCTGTTCACGTCCCGCGTGAAACCACAAGTCAACGTTGATTTATTAGTCACGTCACTTCCGTACTTACGTTACGGCACTTCCAGGTTATTTTAACCCAAACCGCGATCTTTTCTTAAAGCTACCTAAGTAGTTTTATTTTGAAAAGACTGGAGTGGAATTTGACCCGTGCGTGCGTCTCGTGTTGCTGGACATTCGTAGGAAAACGTACGAAAAGACGTTGTTGAAAGTCGTGCTGAGCGTCACGTAAAATAACGTGAACTTCGTGTCCATGAACACGAATCAAATAGATTCAATCTGGTGACTATTTGACGAACCGCTGTGAGTCAGAGTCGGTTCATGTTCAACCCGTAATGTGTCGCTGAACGCCAACCGACCTGTTCCAATATTTTTGTACCAATAAAGATTGATATTTTGAATATAACGGCGTCTGAAGCCGCGGTCTGTGGTCTAAGCCGCGGTCTGTGGTCTAAGCCGCGGTCTGTGGTCGGAGCTGCCACATTATCTCTCTCTCTCTGTTATTTGTGCTCAATTTCAGTTCCTATTCATCAATAATGTATTCAATAGTAACTGACCAATGCCATGCCCTGAACACTCATCAATAACTGAGAGCTCTCTTAAGACAGTTTATATTTACGCTGGATCCTCCAGAGCATCCTTGATCCCACTTAAACTCTGTGATGACTTTTTTTCTTTTTCGCATAAAGAAAGCTCATTTTCTGCTTTACCTTCAGAGCACACGATGAACCAGACTCGTGTATTTAACCGCTCTAAATGGAATTATTTCTGCCCTCCATCGTCCGACAGTCATCTGGGAATGAACTGTATTCAGAGCAGATCAATAACCATCACGTTGGAGTGTTATCCGTCATTCAGCGCCGGTGTCATGTTGTCATTGTTGTTCCTCTCGGCATGAAATCATTTGGCCGTTGAAGTCTGGAACGGTGACGTGTGCGCTGCATGCTGGAGATGCTTTGATTTTGGGGATTTGAAGCCAAACTTATTGAGATATTGGACCCAATTTCAGCCTCTTTTCAAAAGGTTCATTCTGCTGTCCTGTCACGCTTTGTTCTCGTCTCACCGTGTCACGAGTGTTTTCTGTTATTTCACTCGAACATGTGCACAATAACGAGTGGATGGAAACGCACCTAATGTCAATTAACGCCTGGAGGCCGTTCTCAGGTCGACGTAAATCTGTGTTGTGAAAAAGAGAAAGAGAAAATAACATACCTCAGGGTCGGAGGTGATCGCTACTGCAAGATAAACACGTAATTAATGAAAATAACCACGAGTGTTTCCTGTAGTGTCTAACGGCGTACAGGTGTGAAAGGCGGGCTGGATTTAGACCATATAGATGATGTACTGTAAAGTTTACTAAAATACCACAGAGTGATACACATCTGTAATATCATTTTAAAAACGTCTTAATGTTATTTAAACTCTGGGTTGAGTCTCTATAACACCTGTAGTTATTTTATTCTCATGAACTTCGGTCAGCAGTTCGTGAAATAGTCACAAGATTGAATGTATTGATTCGTGTACATAGACACCAATTTCACAATTTGTTTTGTGATGATCAGCATGAAATCAATTCGTATGTAATCCACGTGATTATGAACCAGGAAGTACGACGAACGCCACGTAGGGAGGAGGTCGGGGTGTTCATGTCCCGCGTGAAACCAGAAGTCAACGTTGATTTATTCGTCACGTAACTTCCGTACTTACGTTTCGACACCTACGGTTTTATTTAATCCCAAATCACAATCGTTTCCTAAACCTAACTAAGTCGTTTTGTGGCTTAAGCCGAACCAAGTCGATCTTTTCCTAAAGCTAAGTACTTTTAAATCCTCCTTCTGTCCGTCCGTACGTCTGCATGTAAGATGTGTTTAGATGTACTTTAGGTTTTTTTCTGTTCTACTCAATTTGGTGAAAAATAGAATCTGTCAGTGCCTTCTGTGATTATTTGAATCAGTAAAATGATATCTGATAGGTGTAACAGTGTTAATCAGAGAGCGTTGGAGTTGTTGTAAAGTGTATTTTATCCCGTCAGAAGGCTCTGGAGCGTCTCTGGAGCGTCTCTCCTGTCCAGTCATCTGTCCAGTAATCTGTCCAGTAGTCTGTCCAGTAGTCTGTCCAGTAGTCGTCCCTGACGGAGGTGCAGCAGCTCGTAGGAGACATGAAGATGAAGACGTGGTTGTTGAGCGGCTGCTTTGTGTCTCCTGACCTGCACCGAGGAAGACTCTCCTCCATTACAGATGAAGATGTCCACCCTGTCTGTCTCTATTCTTTTTACCTTGCTGACAAACCAGATTATCACTCGGAGGACGGGCGCTGAGCCGACCGCGCTCACGGCTCTGACGGTGTGTGTGTGTTTAGCGAGCGAGTTAGCGGTGGTTGGTGCGTAGGCGGGACCTGCGTGGGCTGCAGGGCGGCGTCTCATTGGCTGCCGGCAGGTGTGTTTCCTGAGTGGCGGCTCTCTAATGAGCGCCCGTGGGAATGGGACTACGGACCTGTGCTCTAACACGGCCGCAGGCAGAAGGGCCTCCATCTCCCATCATGCACCCCTCGCACCTCATCCAGATGTGGCTCACGCTGCATTCAAGGCATCTGGGAGAGGTGGTAAAAGCCAGTTTCCTTTCAGCTTAATGTTTCAGACTATAAATACTACAGTAGTTGTGTTTGGCTCCGCTGTAGGACACAACAGATACAACAGAGACAACAGAAGGTTTCAGTCACAGTTTGGATGGAAAACAGCGTTAAGCTCATTCAGCTCAGCTTCTGGACAGTAAACTCTCCAGAAACACTCAGAGGAACCGGCTGAAAGATGGAAACACAAAACAACGATTCTGACTTGTAAATACTTGAGTATTATCTCAGTTTGTGGACGGATCCACTCAGCTTTGGGTGTCTCGGAGGTGAACCTCAAAATGCAAAAACTTGCAAAAAAACTCTGGCGAGACTCAAAACAACCTTTTCTGACCTTAACCAGTCGCATATGATCGGAGCATATTGTTTTATGCTAAATGCAGTACCTGTGAGGGTTTCTGGATCAATATCTGTCATTGATTAGTGTTTATAATTGATTTACAATAATAAATATATACATACATTTACATAAAGCAGCAGATTTGTCCACTCCCATGTTGATAAGAGGATTAAATACTGGACTAATCTCCCTTTAAGGTTCATTTAGAACAGATAAAACATGTGAGATTAATCACGATTAAATATTTTAATCGATCGACAGCCCCAGTGGGAATCTATCGTAACCTCTCATTCATTCGGCCGTTGCTGTGAATTCTGGGAGATGAAGTCTTCGTGTGTTCTCGTCTGCAGGTGAACGACAGCGAAGCTTCAGTCCTCCAACAGAACCACTGATTCAGCTGGATGACGTAACACACATCACATCAGGGTGTCATGTTGTCAGTGCATCTCGACATGACACCTCCTGACACACACACACACACACACTGTGGGTTTGTCACCTGACGTCTCACTCCGCCACCCAGCGAGCCGTCAGTCATCCTGACAGTCATATTGTTAGCGGCTGGTAGCCCAGAAAGAAAATGGCTTCCAGAAGGTGTCTGTGTTTTTATTGTTAGTTTATCTGTTTTTGACTTCATCATCAGTCATCATGTTAAAGATTCATCCTCTCATCTGAATCTATATAAAATGGCAAATTGTCATTTTAACACATTTGATTGAGTCCAGATGAAACACTGAGATAGAACCTCTGAACCAGTGAGCTGTAGAGGAGCCGGTCGGGGTTTTAACCTTTGAAACACGTCATCCCTGCAGCACTCTACTGCTGCACGTCTTGGCTTGTTGATCAGTGAAGTCGTGTCGCCAACGCCATCGTGCGTGTGCATGAGATAAAGTAAACTAGAATGGCACTCGGAGAGCGCAGACCTCCTCCAAGATGCCGTGACTTTAAGAGCAGATCCCAGCTCCCAGCTGGCGGTACCGTGAGGTGGTCGGCTTCTTATCAACACGGTGTGTTTCCGTGTAACGTATCGGCGGATGCCTCTGTCATTCAGCAGCCTTGTTATGTCTGTAGAACGTTACACTACGTCGTCTCTCATCCCGTCAGCTACCGCTTTGTTCTTTCTCACCGCGGACGGCCAGCAGCTCCACACACACATCCACACACGTATCTCTCTGCTCTCAGAAGAAGGCGGGGTCACGCGTCATCAACGCGTCATCAGATACACTGCGCATGTGTTACGCCCGGGACACACAGGGAACGTCAGAGGTGCGTGGCGGCTGCGTGATTCACACCTGCTGCGTTTCAGCTGCAGCTGCTGCTGTCTCTGGTTTTACAGGTTGAACAGTAGAATGTGAATAAACACATTGTGAGCTTCAGTAGAGTTTTCAGATAAATCCAGAGGAAGATAAAATGAGTTGAGTTCAGTCGGGATCACAGATTAAATACATGATGGTGATGGGGGGGGGGGGTTAACATCTGTCTGACGGAGGATTAATGAACCCCTCCATCAGCTCCATCAGCTCCATAAATACTCCTGTTTGGATTATTCATCATATTACCATCCTTACACTAATGCTGTTGTTAACCTACATATTTCACATTAACGCATCAGCTCCTGTTAACGTCTGTTAACGTCTGTTATCGTCTGTTGTTGCTGTTTTATCAACTATATTATTTACATATTGCCAACATTCAGCTCAAGTTTGGAGCGTTATTTAACCTGGCTGCAACCTATTATCGTGTTATTATCGTTATTAACTGACAGCCCTAATATATCTGGTTATTTTGTATAGAAATAGAATTTGGTTAAACAGGAGTTTCAGACCTGAAGAGGAAGAGAACTGGAGATCGGACCTCACGATGTTCAGTAGAAAAACAAACCGGAGATATCGTCTTTTTCATCCCATGTATTCTTTTTCCTTGTTAAAACCTGGCGCCTACATTACCCACAATGCAACACAACTACCAACAGATTGGGGTGTGTTGTGTTAGTAGCAGCTAATGACTCCGTCTGGAGACACTAAAAGCTTTGTACTACTTTAAAACATGCAGTCATTTGATGACTTGTTAGATATGAAGATGTTTGAAATCAGCAGAAATCTGTGATTCAGACATAAAAACAACCCTCACGGAGGAATAAAGAGATAGAACATGTAGAATAATCCTGAACGATATCCTCCTGTGTTCTCTGTTTGTGGCTCAGTTGACCATTTTCAGCCACTTTAATTAACTTTAAAGTCATTTAATTGTTTAGTGTTTTCTTGGTTTCCATCTCCGAGTGACTGAAAGACGAAGAACAAGACGATATTCTCTGTGTGGAAACTCACTGTTTATTCTGTTTATTCTGTCTCGACACGTCTGCGCTGATTGTTTGAGTTAATAAAGGAAATCTATCCGCCTGTTGACTCGGTTCAAACAGTCTGGAGAGAACTAAAGAAAAGTCAGCGCTGTTTTCAAACACTTTACTTTTAATTATCCACCAACGTATGTTGTCATTTAGCTTGTTACTGTTGGAATAATGAAGCCGACGCTTTAACAGACGACACGCTGAGCAAACTCACAGTGTACACACAGGTAGTGACATCACAGAGCAGTGACATCACAGTGACATCAGACAAAGAGGCGCTTTTAGACGGAAGATTTTTCTGAACAATTTCTGATTTTATTGATTGTGATTCTGCTCATTGATCTTGTTTTATATTCATTCTGTTGGATCATTAGATAATAAACATAATTTCACTTTGTTAGGTTTATTTAATTTGTATTGCTTAATCTCAACCTTTAATTCTGGCACTGTTGTCATCATTCATGACTGGGCTGAATCATATGTTTATTATTATTATTATTATGTGATACACGGCCTTTAATACGATTCTTAATGGTCCGTTTATAACAGCTTATAATACCTCAGTGGCTCCATAGATGTCTCAAGGAAGGACAGTGAGTTCATGCTTCCATTGCTGGTAATAACAATAATAACAGGCTAATAATAATAATAATAATTAGGGCTGTACCGATAAGTTTGAAGCTTCATTCATAATGTATTATTATTATTATTATTATTAATAACTTACAGAAACACTGTGTGCAATAGTCCATCTTCTCTCTCACACAGTGAGCGCAGCAGTCGTCGTCTCTGTAATTGTCTCAAAATCTAAATTTATTGAAAATAGATAAATGTAAAAGAGGTTTATATCAAACAAAATATTATGCTTCAATTAACTTTTGTCGGCGTTTAGCCTTTCAAAAACATTTTCCTTCCGACTTGCCGGCTGTATACGCGTCTGTATTAACGGGCAGGTCTAGCACCTTAAATTACATTTATATAACCACAAACACTAAATCTAAAAAAGTAATAAAAATAAGATGACGGACGTTCAAAGCTTCATTTGAAATTGTTGACGGTCTTCTAGCGCTGAACCCTCGTAGTTGATTGGTCGTCTGATTTGTCGTTTTGGTGGATTAGTCATTTTTTATTCTTTCTTCATGCTGAATGATTATTTCTAAGAAACTTATGATCACATCTCTGTGAAACACAACTCATCGATTAGTCGACAAACAATTAACACAAATTTCAGTTTCAATTTGCACAGCAGAGATATATCTTAAATTCTATTGTCCAAACAACTTTGATAGATATTTTATAGTTCAGCAAAGACAGAAAACAGAGTTAGATTTTAAATTGTGATGAGTATGAGTTTATAAGTATTTGTATGACTACAGATGAACATGTGTTGTAAAGTTACAGAGTTCTACTTCTACTATATACACACAGTTTGAGTCTTCAGTCTGTCTCTGAATCATCTCACTTCAAATGAAAATCTCTAATTGTTCAACTCTCTCAAGGACTAAAGTCAAAGTTCTAGTTTTTGTTTTACATTTCAGAATGAGGAATGTTTTTTTTTTGTTTAATTATGTTGATGAAATGAAGTGAAGTGAAGTGAAAGAGAGGAAGTGGGAGGAACTGCAGCTTTCTGAACGCGCGGCCTTGATGACGATGCACAACTTGTTGTCCTTCCTGTAATCACAGTCACAAGATGAATACAACTTATTTTTCATGTGCGCATCCGGCAAGATGTGTTTGAACAAAGATATAATAGGACTGATTACATATATGTGAAGAATTATGACAAATGATAAAACGGAGTACTTCTCTTCTTCTACATGGTGTGTTCAAGGCTGCTGGAAAAGTGATTAAAGAAACACGTTCTTTCAAGTCAAAGAGCTGCAACAATTTACCTCCCTGATCTTTGTATTTCTTGACCTAATGATGTCGCTAGAGCAGTGGTACCCAACCTGAGGTCCAGACCTCTCTGAGGGGGACGTGGTACCCAACCTGAGGTCCAGGCCTCTCTGAGGGGGACGTGGTACCCAACCTGAGGTCCAGGCCTCTCTGAGGGGGACGTGGTACCCAACCTGAGGTCCAGGCCTCCCCGAGGGGGATTTGAGGTTGTCAAAATTAGATTTGCACATGTATGATTAAAATCATAATAACACAATTGTGCTTGGACCAGACTGCCCGCGTCAGCAGCTGCTTCGCTGAACTGCTGCGTATCTCACGCGTGTGGCGTCCACACCGGCAGCGTTTCGACATAGAGTTTACCTTTCATAATGGACATTTCACTTAATTATAAATGTCATTTATATTTATTTTAGACAGAGAAAGGTTAAGAAGCGTGTGGTAATTAGTAAATAATAATAATAATCCACCATTAAAACTCTGTACTATATTCATTCATGGAGCCCTGCAAGTCACTGCATGTTCTACAACACTGTCCTGCAAATATTTCAGAATAAAAGCCTTGTGTTAACAAATGAAGGGATTCTGTCCATAGAAAAAAAAAACACTTGAGGGCTTTTATTTTGAAATGAAAGCAGGATGTGTTGATTTAAAAATAAATCTTTACTTTTTTCCATGTCCGCGACATATTCTACAGATACAGATGTTGAAACTGGGACCCACCCTAGACTGGGATATTTACAAACCCCCAAACCGGTACCCTCAAGTGTACCGCACGTTAATGCACGCGCGCATTACGTGCACGTAATGGGTGCACGTAATGCGTGCACGCGCTAATATAAACTTGGATGGCTAACTATCCTCCCTCATGACGCACTGACAGTTTGGGAGTCCCGTAGAGAGTTTTCCTCAGAGGAAACTTATTGTTGTCTAATTGTTATCATTATTTTAATTGTTGTGAAAACCGGGACATTTGAGTGTTTTACAGATATTTGTCAGGACTCAGAAAATCCAGCTTGAAACCGGGACAATCCTGGACAAACCGAGACGTCTGGTCCCCGTAGGGACGCCTCATGATTTTTTTGGCTTCCACGACGTGTTCCGTCACAGCTGTGACTTCTGCGAAGCGAAAGAGGAACGATGTTGCTGGTGATTTTAATCTTCTCTTCGATACCTGAAGCAGCCTTATGCATCTGTTCACATCTGTGCTATTTGTGGTATGAATAATACCTGAGTGGATCCGAGTGGACGGCCAGCTCACATCTCATAATCACCATAATCTACTCTTTATTTGGTTTTCTACAGGTGTGTTCTGTATCCAGATTAATCATGAATTATATAAAGCAATATAGACGGGCATTAAGAGTCAACATGTGGACGGAGTCGGCCCTCTGCTTCTCCACCTGTTTCTTCTTCCTCCCTCCTCCTCTTCCTCTTCAGACAGGAGGTGCTGATGGAATCAAAGCAGCATCGATGTGGCCTTTGAAGTCGAGATGGAGAGATGAAAGGAGTTCTGACCTCTCCTCCCTCTCTCTCTCTATTTCCCCTCATATTCACTCTCCTCTTCCCTCATCACACCTCCAATTTTACCCTCAGGCAGGATATCACCAGCATTTTTCAACCCAAAATAAGAGTCTGCGTTCCCGCCCCCCCTCCGCGGACAGAGGTGGAAAATGCTTTTATAGGTTCAACATTTTGGGAGAGGGAGTCGGGACGGAGACGTGGCGTAAAAACTGGAAACAGGCGGCCTGGTTCTGGAGGAAAATAAGTAAAGTAAATATGCCTCGAATTTTACATCTAAAGGCTGAATTTAGAGGCGTCATGACGGCATAGAAAGTCACCGCAATGATGCCGACGGCAGCCCGGTCTCCTAAAAACTACGTTCCCATACAACCAAACTGCATTATGAATTACATTTAGAGGGAAACGAAATCTGATCACAGATACGTTTGTAATGACGGTCTGCGTAGGAAGGATGGATGGGTCAACAAACACTTTCACCAGGAGACCGCCGTTCATGTCCTGCGTGAAACCAAAAGTCAATGCTGATTTATCCGTCAACTTAAGTTACGCCACTTCTGGAGTTATTTAAACCCAAACCGCCATCCTTTCCTGAACCTTACTAAGTTGTTTTATTGCCGAAGTAGTTTAATTTTGAAAAGATTGGAGCAGAAATTGACGCGTGCATCACGTCTTTCTGGACATTCGTAGGAAAACACGAAAAATATAGATTACATTTCGGGACTATTTCAACGTTAACCACGTGTTTAAAACGGTTTAAAGCTGCGACCGTAATAATCTGTGAGAAAATATGTTTCTAAAACATTTTTATATTTTCTAAAACAGTCGTAGCCAGCGGCCGCCATGATACGTCCAGTGACAGCACAGTGAAGGCTGCTGTTTTAGAGCGGTGAAGAAGAAGAAGAAATGATGGTATCGGATCGGTGCATAGACCGGCGTACTCACCGATACCCGGTACCGAAGTTTGGACAGTATCGGACACATTTCCAGTACTGGTATCGATATCGGAACAACTCCAGTAATAAATTATACTTGCTGAACTTCAGCATGCTAACATGCTCAAAGCAGATTTTTAGTCTTTTTAATACATAATATGTAAAAAATGTATGTATATATATGAGAAAACTCTCTTCTTTACTTGTGTAGTCGAGACTAAATAGATTTCACAACACCCCGGAGTATTGCTCTGCCAGTTCAACACATTTTTAACAACTTCTCTAAAGTGTATGTGTGTGTTTCTGGTCCCAGCGTCCACCATCACACGCTGACAGATCAGTGTGAGACGGATCAGGACTGTCCCACTGAGAAACCACAAACTGCTGCAGGGCTCACACAAACTTTCCCAGCCCTTCATGCTTTCACTTTGTGAACTCCTGCAGCACCGAACACGGCGCCGCTGGGACTGACTCACAACCCACATCGTTCTCCTGTTGAACAGCACACAGGGGAAGCCCAACACACCAAATATATATATATATATATTTATATATACTGTATATGTATATGTATGGAAGACGTCTGCAGGTAGGAAGCAGCGATGTGGCACAGAAATTATTGCTGTATATAAACGTATAGTATTATTATATGTATATTATAAATGACCAAGTGAGGCGGGGCGCTTTAATTGCCACTGAAAGACTTGGTCGGTCATGATGTCCCATTTGTCCGACAACATTTTGAGCTCTAAATTAAAGTGTGTGAAGGTTCCTGTTGTATGTCCATGTTGGTTTTTAAGGCTCGTACACATCGTGAGAGAGAAACATGGTGAACCAGACGGATCCACCGACGGTATCGGAAATTCTGTCCAATCTCTCACAATAGTTGCGTTTCCATTCACATATTACACAGACATACACATATATATCTCGCCAGCGTGACGATGGATCTGTCAGATCGCTGTTGTGTCGGCGCCGTAACGTAGAAGTGGAAGCGTTAAAAGCTGTTAACTCGTCCGTATCGTGGTGTTTCTGCTCGGAGAGAAAACTAAAAGAAAAGTTTGGTTTTAAAGTTTGTTTTCCTCCAACTTTTCAGAGACGTAGGAAATGATGTTCTCTGTTTGGAAACCAAGGAAAAGGTGGAAATCAAACAGGAAGAGTATGGAGGGGGGCGGTGAGGGGGCGGGACCCCGCAGGTCGGCGGTGTCGACCTTTGACCTCGGGGCGCGCCGAGCTTGTTGTCTGTTGCTGTTGTCCTAATGAGAGCGGCGGTGTCGAGGTGAGCCGCTCTGTTTCTGCGTGTCGGCAGAAAACCTCCTCACATTTACAGCGTTTGACCTCTGACCTCTGAGCGAGCCGAGCCGCAGAGCCGCGGACCATCAGATGAAGCTCTCAGTTCGAGTCTCATTACCGCGGCGACCCCGAGGTCGCGACCGAGGAGGCGGGGCCTGGAAAACGCCCCGGCCCGGTCCGGCCGCTCCATCTCGCCTCTGAATGGGTAAATAATTAGCAGAGCTTCCTCTCCTCGTCCTCCCACACGGGGTTAAAGCTGCCGCTCCTACCCTCGCTCAGCAGCAGAAGAAGAAAACAGGACCGCAGCCTGAGATGCATTCAGGAAGACTGCAAAATTTCAGCGCTGCTGCTCCCTCCTCTCATCGTCCTCCCTCACATCTGACCCTCATTGGAAATGGACAGAAACTCAGCAGCTCTACAGGCGAGAGGCCAGAACAGAACTCCAGCGATGTGGGTGGAAAACACCGCTTCACCAAAACACCCAACGCTTCCTTCACAGATCTGATTGGCCGCCCGTCTCTCCCACTGTCAATGGACCGACTGTACAAACAGTCGATGTGATGTTAAACAGCCGCTCAACATCTTCACCTCCACCGGCTCTCCCTCTCCACACTTCACAGTGACCTCGCTCGCCCACTGATGCACAGAGTGACCACAGACAGAGGAGGAGGCAGCGGAGCAGCTCACAGCGGGAATTCAACCGTCGACATTTGCTCCGCTCGTCCAGATACACAAAACTAACACTGCTGAATATAAGCCAAAATACTGCAGCTGCAGAAACTCTTGTTTATCTTCCTCGTTAGGGATCAAAGAAGGAAGGAAGTGATCTAGTAAGTTCGGATAAAGGAAGCATCCAAGTTGGGAAGACGACAAAATGAAACACCAACACACAAGAAGGAGGACGCTTCCAAGAGAGGAAAACAAGGATACAGGAAGCTTCAGCCTCAGAGATGAACAACTGTGAATTAAATGTCCAATGGCAAAAGAGATGAAGACTTCCTGTTTATTCCTCATCTGCATAACGTGCGTTGGCGGCAGCAGTCAAAGCACGCATTTCCCCGGAGAACAAGCTGCAGCTATAAAACCTCGCTAAGTGTGGAAGTATTTTAGACAGAGACCCAACACAGGATCTATTTACATCAACCCGGTCTCACAGGAGGGCGTATATATATACCATTTGTACATCACGCAAACGTCCACAGTTAGGTTTAAGCAAGAAAACCACATAGCTAAGGTAAGAAAAAACGTCATGGTCGGGCTTAAAATAAGTACGTAAACTAAATAAAACACGTACGGAAACAACTACGGAAAACACGTCACAAACGTCAATAAAAAACATGCGACAAAAGCAGACCGTTGCTACGTATAACAGACCGTTGCTACGTATAGCAGACCGTTGCTATGTATATCAGACCGTTGCTACGTATATCAGACCGTTGCTACGTATAGCAGACCGTTGCTACGTATAACAGACCGTTGCTACGTATATCAGACCGTTGCTACGTATAGCAGACCGTTGCTACGTATAGCAGACCGTTGCTACGTATATCAGACCGTTGTTACGTATAACAGACCGTTGCTATGTATAACAGACCGTTGCTACGTATAACAGACCGTTGCTACGTATAGCAGACCG
>CAKAKR010042927.1:0-23828 GCA_916700685.1 Adelosebastes latens | reverse complement strand
GAGGTGCTGAGGGCCTATTGATGAGGTGCTGAGGGCCTATTGATGAGGTGCTGAGGGCCTATTGATGAGGTGCTGAGGGCCTATTGATGAGGTGCTGAGGGCCTATTGATGAGGTGCTGAGGGCCTAGTCTGCGCTGCACGTTTGATGTTTTTTTCCTCCCCATTGTGATATTCCGTATCATAGCAACCAGACGCAACCAAAGCATCTGCGCCTCGTTGCCTTTCTTTGTTCTGCATTTAACAATAAACAAGGATTTAATTTGTTTTAAAAGTGTCATCTTTGTCATTTAAATAAAATCATTGGGGTAAGTCAGGCTCAGCTTACTGACATCTCTCATCAACAGGTCCTCAGGAAGGCCTGCGCCATTTTGGACTGTTCTGATCACCCCCTGCAAAGGGAGTTTGAGCTATTGCCACTGGGACAACGCTTTAGGATGCCTGCTGGGAGGACTAAGAGAGTGAAGGCATCCTCTGTTCCAGTAGCTTTTGGTCTGTTGAACTCTTTTAAGGATCACTGATCTCCTATATAGTGATCTATTTTAAGCTATGACCTGTTGTTCTGCACTTTACTTGCGACCATCTTTGCTCTGCACTTTACTTGACAGTGGTACTGCTGGGGAGTTGTACTGTTTTGTCTGATTTGTATTGTCTGGTGTTTGTTTTAATTGATGTGACTGTGAAATGCTCGGTATATTGTGTTCCCATAATGGGACAATAAAGCTGAACTGAACTGAAGCTTATTTATACAGCACTAAAATCAAGATAAAGTCATTTGCAAAAAAAAAAAAGATGCGATAATGTTGCATGTTGCACTGTTGAGCCAATCATTATCATGGCGGGGGGAAATTCCTTCACCGCGACATGCCCCCAGTGCTGAGAAAGCGTCTTACTGCTGCCCCCGTCCACAGCAGTACATTGCTTTGGTCCCGTGCTGGTACTCTATGGAGAAGTACCTCACACAATCCCACTTCAAAACTCCTGAACTATCCCTTTAAGTGATTTCACAGGCACAGATCAGACTTACCTTTGACATGGACTCTTGGTCCCGTGCTTTTTCTTGTGTCCCTGAGCATACGACCCTAAATCTGAGAGAAAAATCAACACCGTTACACCGGCTGTTAATCCATGTCCAAAAGACAACTTGGGCTTTTTAGATGATTTCCTCACTGTGACAAGGAAAATAAATCGACAGGGAATCACTTTTTGATGACAAATTTGGAGGCATAGAATATAAAAACGGATATTGAGGATTTGGAAAATTAGCAATCCTATCAGTATCATTAGCTCTCTTAAAAAGACCAATCAAACCTTTAAACAAGACATACTATACCATACGTAGGTATGGCCAAGGCAGCTGTTCAAGTGACGCGTTGATGGATGGAAATGCAACTCATTGTTAATAAAAAACAGATATATCCTTTCTATGGATGACCCGAATGCTTTGGAGCTTCGACCGTAGCCATGGTAACCAACCTCCGAATCAGTATTCCAATGCTTCGTTTTTTGTTTGTAAGAAGTATGTAATAATAAAGTATAAACCCCAAAATAGCCCATGATGCAAAAATCTTGTGGGTTAACGGTTAATGATCGGTTAACGAGGGTCAGTTATCGGTTAAGAAAATGTTTCAAAATGAGCATCCCTAGAACTCACAATGGACAGCCCTAATCCTTTCAAATGAAGTCAAAGGTCGTCTTTCTTATTATTCCTATTATATCTAATGTGAAAGGGGACAGGAAAAGACAAGTCTATTTAGTTACCATCAGCATGGCATCAATTTATTGTTATAGCTGCTGCCAGAGCACCTTTTATCTGGAAGTGGCATGTATAGCAAAGCATTGCTGAAACAACCTACAGCCAGACACCGGTACAGAGCGTTACATACGCAGTAAGAATGTGGTGTTATTGGGAGACCTATTGAATCACTTTTAATGGGGCAATGCTTTCACTCTTTGTGCTACACTAAGCTGAACATGGCCCTGACCTCTCTCTGTACTGGACACACACATATGAAATGATTTAGTCCTAAATTCCCGGGAAAAGGTCGGAGTACGACTACTAATCATATATTTCTAGTTAAACGCACGCTCACCCATTGAGGAACTATTCAGAACAAACGGATTTTTATTTTTCTACCTCACTGTACCTAGTTCCTTTGCTTTGTCTCTTTGTCCAGTTACGTGCAGCCCTGCACACATCAACCCCTTGTGCCTCACTTTAAAAAAGTAGCTCTGATGTCCTCAGAGGACAAAAATGTCTGCATCAAAGAACTGCTATCAAATTCTCCATTTTTTGTGCCGTGTCAAAGTAAAAAAAACGCCCACTTGTTACCTTAGAGGACATAAAGTATGTCCCCTTCCTAAAACTGCTATAAATACTATATTAACATCATTTCCCACTTTCACTGAGTTCATATTTTAATCAACTTCAGTCCTGATCATCGTCAAATATTCATTCATTTGAACCCTTTATACCAGTTATGTTTACATAATGCCACTGTTGTATTTGATGCATCTTTACTGGACTTTTGATGCTGCTGATGATATTTGTTCACTCGTTAGTTGTAAGTTATCGTTATTGTATTATACTTCATATTGTTTATATTTTTGTACTTGTATTGCTAAGTTTCTGCTCTTTTTATTGCTGATATTTTTGTGGTTTTAATGAGTTTCAATGGAGAGCTTTTTGTCATTAAGGGTCTGAGTGTCTGTATTCTGGCCACACAGTTTACTATAGACTTATTATAAAAGCTGAGGTTGAACTTCCAAAACAAAAATAACTCACACCCTTGCCAAACTGTATACCATATGTATTATCAATCCAAAAAGATGGAAAAATTAAAAAATAAAAAGGCCAAAATGTCTCTAATGATTTTTCCATTAAACAATGTCTTTAAGGTTAAAGGGAAGTGTGTGTTTAAAGCAGTATAACATGAATCTTGGAGCATTAACAATTGTGCAGGTCAGGGCTGTGGTGGTTACTGCTGCTCCAGCTGAACTCAGTCCAGCACGTGATCGGGCAAATATAGCCGTGAAATATGAGGATTTGAAACAGACTCAGCCTTTCCAAACGACCTCCAAAAATAAACGCTAGTTGGCTTTTCATGTTTACTACGTAGCTGCTGCCAGGCCGGCAGCCCCCCCGTCAGTGGCCGCACAATCAGGCCTCATTCACTCATTATACATGCTCTTGTGCATTTCTTTTGTCCTCTGTGCGGCTCTCTCCCTGACACTTCTACTCACCACAGAGGATAAGACAACATCACTGTGGGAAATGAGTGGAAGAATGAAACAAATGAACCAAGTTCTTCTCACCTTCCTCCTGACTGGAGGCATCAGAACAGTCTCGGTAGGCCTTACCCAGCTGGCAGTTGCCTATAAAGAACAAGGGAACTTTGTTTCTTACAACAGTAATCATACAGGCAAATGTGGGATTTGTGATATTGGGCTATATAAATAGAATTGACTTGACATTTTGGACAGGGCTCAGTGACATGTGTTGCTGTAGATGTATGACAGATTACTCTTCCCCACTGCATGGTACGGCTCCACTTGACTCGCTCTTTTTTGGTTATCCGTTGAAAAAAGTTGTGGATAGTACCTGATACTTAAGTTGGTAGCACCTCGGTCGAGGTTCCAAGTGAGCTGAGCCGATACTAGAAGGTGGAGTTAAAACACTGATTGGTCAAAGAATCGTCACTCCTGCACAAACCCACCATTTTTAAATAGCCGAGCTACCATCAATAGTGACTGCATTTTTTTATTCACTTCACTGCGATTTAAAAAAAAAATCGGAGCCGGCAAAACCACGCTGTGGTCAATTGACGAGATGCAGATGTTCCTCCGTTTGACTGCCGATGAAAACGATTCAGGGTCGCGTTGAGGATGATGTCACGGCAGTTTCACACGGTGGCACTATGATGATCAGCTAAGAATCCCGCCTACATTGACGGGGTACTATCTGCAGTGGAAAACGAAATCTAGAAATGTACCTGGTACCAAAAGAGGGTTGAGTACAACCGAGTCGAGCCGTACCGTGCAGTGGAAATGAAGCATTACTCTGACACTCACATCTGCAGCTGGTAGGTTTTGTAGAGTAACTGGAGTCACAATTGAAGAAGCTGCAGACCTTTCTGGTCTTTCGGAAGACCGGAGGAGCAGACAGGAACCTTTCCCTGAAGGCAGAGAGAGGGGGGGGAGAGGCTGAGACACAAACCTGGCTGTTAGGGTTTTTTTTATCTCAGGAAAATGAATACACGACGCAGCAGAATAACTACAATACATTTGTGGCAGGCAGCTGAGCAAAACGTAGACATACTCAGATCCCACACACACACACACACACACACGTATGTAACTTTACTATTAGGGCTGTAAATCGATTAAAATATTTAATCCTAATTAATCGCATGATTCTCCATAGCTAATCGTGATTAAATTACAAATTGATCGCACATTTTTTATCTCTTCAAAAAGTACCTTAAAAGGGAGATTTGTCAACTATTTAATCCTCTTATCAACATGGGAGTGGACAAATATACTGCTTTATGCAAATATATGTATATATTTATTATTGGAAATCATTAACAACACAAAACAATGACAGATATTGTCCAGAAACCCTCACAGGTACTGCATTTAGCATAAAACAATATGCTCCAATCATAACATGGCAAACTGCAGCCCAACAGGCAACAACAGCTGTCAGTGTGTCAGTGTGCTGACTTGACTATGACTTGCCCCAAACTGCATGTGATTATCATAAAGTGGGCATGTCTGTAAAGGGGAGACTCGTGGGTACCCATAGAACCCATTTACATTCACTGATCTGGAGGTCAGAGGTCAAAGGGACCCCTTTGAAAATGGCCGTGTCAGTTTTTCCTTATTTTTTTGGTACCGATGGATTCTTTAGGTTTTCTAGTTTCATATGATACCAGTATCTTCACTAGCTGTAAAACTGAGCCCGCTACAAACTCCGAAATATTGATTACGTTCATGCATTTATATTAAACAAATTTGCGTTAACGCCTTATTATCGCGCTCATTTTGAAAGCCCTAATTACCATCCAAACATTGTTCCTTGCGTTTTTCTCAAAACATTTATGTTCAGTTCCTATTCCTTGCTGCATTCACACAAGTTCTCCAAGCAACGGTCTGACTGGCATATCTGAGACCTTTGAGGGTAAAATGAAAATGTAGAACTTCTTTCTTTTACATATATTTGTTTTTGTATCCGTAAGGAGGAAAAGAATCCTTTATAAGAAGCCAGTTTCATACTTACATAAAAACAACATGTGAACAATGAACCTATATGTTCATTCACAGTATTGTCTGACTATGATCAAACCAGAACAACATACATGCTAATGACTTCTTAATGAAAACAATGGCAGCACACTGTAGTTAAAATAATAGAACCAAAAGCTCTCCCTCGGCACTAGTTAGGCCTCGACCCATAAAAGGTGAGAGGATTGCAAGAGCAAGCAGCAAAGATGATTGCAATGCAGCTGGGTTGAAGGTAGGGCTACTGATGAAACGCTCCAGTTCAGACTGATAAGTTTCACTTTCCACAGATTCAATTCACACAAAATGAAACTGATGGATACCATGGGGTGTGTCTGTGTGTGTTGTGCGTCACAAAAAGGGCGTAGATGGAAAGTTGAATATAAGGTCCCTTTTCTAGCAGGCCTGACACAACAATGCAGTTTGACCTGCTGGTTTGGCATGCTTACCAATCAGCAGCATGGAGGCCTTCAAGGTACTTTAACACCCTTTAGAGCCTGATAGCTCCAGTTTACGTCCAAAATCCACTTCTTCCTGGAGTCGGGACTCAGTCCACAGTTGCAGACTTTGAAGATTAACACTCATTTGTAAATCTCATCTAGTGTTTTCTTGGCATTGCTGCTATTCATAAACTCCCTACCAATAAAGAATATTTGCTTGAATAACACTAACTGGCTGCAGATCTTCTTTAATCACAATAAGTCATGTTGTGTGACAACTAGGCCTGTCCAAGTGAACGTGATGATAACGTGTTCGCGCAAATTCGTTTTAACGCCACTAATTTCTTTAACGCATTAATGCAACTTGTGATATTTCAGAGGTTGCGGGGCTAGAAGATACTGGCATCATGTGAAACTAGAAACACTAAGGAATCCATCGGTACCAACCACGTCATACTAGCTTGTTGAGAAGGAGGCTAAAGAACACTCCTAAAGGACAAATTAGCATGGCCATTTTCAAAGGGGTCCCTTGACCTCTGACCTCCAGATATGTGAATGTAAATGGGTTCTACCCACGAGTCTCCCCTTTACAGACATGCCCACTTTATGATCATCACATGCAGTTTGGGGCAAGTCATAGTCAAGTCAGCACACTGACACACTGACAGCTGTTGTTGCCTGTTGGGCTGCAGTTTGCCATGTTATGATTGGAGCATATTGTTTGATGCTAAATGCAGTACCTGTGAGGGTTTCTGGACAATATCTATCATTGTTTTGTGTTGTTCATTGATTTACAATAATAAATATATACATACATTTTCATAAAGCAGCATATTTGCTCACTCCCATGTTGATAAGAGGATTAAATACTTAACAAATCTCCCTTTAAGGTTCATTTTTAACAGATAAAAGATGTTCAATATTTCAATTGATTGACAGCCCTAGTGACAACCAATAGCCGTCACATTAAACATACTATAATGGCAGTGGTTAATGTAAATCGATGGGGAGTTCAATGCATTGATTGAGGTTCTTCTAGGTGAGAATAATGCCATTCAAATTCTACTGACTGCTTCAAGATGCCAGAAAGCAAGGCTCTTAGTTCTCTTCTAAATGAACTGTGGTACAGTACAGTGTAAACATGTATTCCAGATTTATGACATACAGGAAATGACCCTAGAATAGAAGGTTTTCGGGTAAAAGGAGACAGATGTTGCCCTCTTGTCCTTGGAGAACTCAGAAAAAAATATGAAAAGCCCCGTTGGGACTGCGGTCTATCCTCAGTAAAGACTGCAGTTTGTTGTTTTCATGTGATCTTATATGGCGTGGACGCCAGAGAACACCGAACAACAGCACAGAGTCCAGATGGAAACTAAATTAGACTTGTCTGAACTCTATCTCGCCACGGACGTGTTAAACATCGCAGACTGACTGGCTACTGAAGCTCGCTAAAGGAAATCCATGGATAAATGCATGAATGAATACATGAAAAAATGACATTTTGTTTATTAAAATTAATCATGTTCACAATTCATCATAAATAACCCCCCCGATTTCTCTCTTCAAAGCCAGATTTATCGTAATAAAGATCAATATTGATCAGTAGTGGCAAAATATTGTGGCGTCATTCTTGCAATATCCCCATTATTTGACCCATTTGGTGTATATCTGGGTTAATGTACCTGAGGTTCTTCTCCACCTCCCTGCTCTCATTGCGGTCCCCCTGGTTCAGAAGCCTCAGGATGCTCTTCTCAAAAGATTGGGTACACTGATCCTTAGGAAGCTGCAGGGAACAAAAGGATGCAGGTTGATCATCATCCGTCTTAACTACAGAAGTAATCTGGAGCTAAAGCAATTTATGTGTGAACTTGTCAAATCTGCAGTCAAATGCATTTCAGTGGTCTTGAATGAAGCTGTCGACACATCTAGCCCTACGCTGAGACGCTGGCTTCTCTACACTTCATAGTTAGTACTTGGAACTTTATAAAATCTCGTGTAGACTGGAAAAGCCTGATAAGGTATTTTATTACACCCTCTCCCAAATCCCACTCTGATGGGAACCCCCCCAGCTTGCTGGAGAAATTGTGGAAATCTAAATGCACATCATTTCCATGTTTTCTGGGATTGTCCTGTCATTCCAGATTATTGGAGAGAGATTCATAACGCCTTACAAGATATTTTCAGATGTCAAGTTCCCCTGGAGAGTAAGACTTTATTTTTTGGAACTGTGCCTCAAGGACGGCTGAAAAGAGACAAATATGTATTAAATATATTGCTAATAGCTGGTAAAAAAGGCTCTTACGAGGAAGTGGCTGTCACAGGAGAGCCCAACTCTAAATACATGGATGGACATTACAATGGACATTTACAAAATGGAGAGGATATCAGCATATGTTAACCGATTATCTGTGTCACGCTGGGAGAACTGGGTTAACTATGTAACATCCTACAGGCCACATTTGATTTTTGTAAATGTATGATTGTATGATAATGAAAAGATCACTCCCTATTTGTTCATAGTTTTTACTGTTTTGTTTCTCTATGTAGAATTAATCCATGATGTGATGTATGCATACAGGATCTGGTGCTTGTTTTATGGAAATATGTCTGCTGCTAAGTATCAATAAAAATATAATTAAAAACAATATATATATATCTTGTGTACACTGTGCCTCAAACTGCTGTAGGCCATGAATAGAAACTAATATATTCACTCTTGTGTGGCTAGATTATTAAAACAGTTTGAAAAATGAAATTACTAAATAAAAACAGACTTTTTAAAAATAAATTAAAATGTCTATAATTAGATAAAATGTATATCCCAAAAAAAACTCTGTCATGACCCATAACTTAGGCTATTTTGTCATTGCACTGGATGGGTGAAGAGGATACCTTCAGAAGGAAATTCTCCAGTTCCAGATGGGTTTTGGTCACACTACTAGAAGAAGAGTCGGACCACTTCACCTGAAACACAGCAGAGGACAGACTGCAATGAGAACTCTGCAGCAACAGCAACATCCAAAAGGAAACGGGGCTGTTTGCACTCCATGGTACAACGTCGAAGTAAAAAGTAAACACACATACACCCAAGTACACACCCAGACAGACTAGATTACACCATGTTGATTTAAGGGATCTAGTTTTGGTGATCCAGTGTTGCAAGGACAGACATGTCAGACAACTGACAGATACAAGTCACACACCAACACCAAAATGACTCCAAACTAAGAACACTAACGAAACAGAAGAAGTGCTGTGGGAAAAGAAAGAAGTGAGAGCAGGTCAACTCCCCGCCCTTCAAGTCTACACAAACATGCATCCTTCTAATCCTCCTCTATAATCACAGATATGGCATTAGTTACACCCATTCAGAAGCCACATGTGTTCAAGTCATGTTACGGTTGAGACTATAAAACTTGTACTTTACAGGAATGTTCATATTTATTTATTTAGCACGTTCTATTTTGGTCTTTCTACAAAACACATGCCATTGCACAGCTTCTTATTGAATTTTGTATCACAAGAATGCCATCACTATGACTACGCTGACTAATATGCAACTGTGGGGAAGTATTACTGTCTTTAACACCAGATCAACTGATATAAGACTATCACAAGTGAGATGATGCAGGCTGTATTTAAAGCGAAGCTCTGCTCAGTTAGGCTTTAATAAGCATACTGTATTTTACTGACACTGGACTGGTTCTGCCCATTTTAATGTCAGTATTTCAATGCACTTTAATGGCCACAACATTTGGTACACTATGGTATTAGACTTACACCTCCTCCTAACTTGACGCGATGTGAACGAGCGAACATCAGATTGTTTCAGTTTTTTTCCAATGAAGATGTCCTAGCCTGCTCCGTGCGTCAGCAAACAGGCTAAGCGACGTGTCGTTGTTTTACTGGCTCTATTTATGCAAAGTGTCTTGCTCCTGCTCCACCTCCAACCTATTTTCATTGGTCAAAATCTACGCTGACAGTAACTAACAGAAATCAATATCTCTCTCTATGTAATAGAGAGAGATATTGATTTATGTTAGTATGATTTACATCGCCCGTAGTTATATCACGACAATCTTTCGCGATCTATTTGCCAGAGTACGCTCGCTCGTTATTTGTCAGGAAGTACTGATGGAAACCATTAGGGGGCGTAACGATCCATCAATCTGAATCCATATATCGACTGAATGATCAACGATCCGATATCATCGATGCAGAGTGAAAACATCAATACATAATATTATCTTTAAGATACACCTTTATTTTGAAATTCCCATGGGACGTCTGTTTCACCATTTCCATCCAAGCGCAGCCCATTCCTAAACATCCAAAGAGTGCTAGTGGCGTTGGCAAGCGGCGCTAGCGACGAAACGTTAGCGAGTGTCCGGTCGCCCGTGTGTGTGAGTAGCATTAGATTGTAGCTGTGAACGTAGCAGTGCAGTGTGTGTACGTTACAGTTTATTTGTCAGTGAATTAATGCCCCCATTAGAGCCGGCGGAATCGCATCTCCAGTACCTCCGCTCCGGTACCAAATGACCATTACAGGCATCGTTCGGTACCTTTGGTACCGAAGAAAACGAGTACCGTCACATTTTTTGAATTTTGGTACCGAGTTGGTGCCGAAGTACCGGTTCTCGTGACATCCCTAACCAGCAGACTAATTTGGCTGCTAGAGTCTTTAATAAACAGCATTCATATCTATATAATTATGTCACATGATGAAATAACACATGCCTATTAAGCTCATGGGGGCGGTGTGAATACATGTGTTACGATGTGTGCGTGTCTTTGTGTGTGCATCAGTGGTTTGGTCCAGTCCAAACAGATGGAGAATGAGAACTGCTCTCTGTTGAAAGTGCTGTTGGCTGGACTGTGGAAGCTCAGTGGAGCCAACAGGACAGTCTCTCCTCTCCATCTGTCTTACTGAGTTTTTTTTTTTCTTTCTGTAATTGAGCACTAAATACTCCTATTCGTTACTGTGAATCCATAAATTCTTGAAGGGACGAGCTCATTAGCAGTGATGAGCTGCCTCGCTATGACTCAGTGTGGAGTTAGAGTTTGGGATTAGTTTAGTGCAGTGGACAATTGCGGTAAAAGTAAAGAAAATGTGCCCACTACAGTTAACCCACAGCCTCACAATTGTTGTCTGTAACAATATGGACTGGTTAGAACCTGCATTTTTCCTGCATGGTCAAGTCCAATTTGGCTGCCACAACATCCAGGGAAGCAGCGCCGTTCACATTCTGCTCAACCTTACTGAAAATGTCACCATGTTGGAGATTAAAAAAAAAGCTGGCACTGGTATAACCAGCACAATGCACCACAGGGAGAAAGTGATGCCAAAGAACAAGAGTAGCAGACGCCTTTCAGAAAGCCACTTCATGCACAAACTAGCATATGAAGGCTGTTAACTGATGGATGTGTATAGTCCATGATGTGTGTGATCTGATTGTGATTCAGCGAGGAGACAGCAGCAGCACAGGTTGTTGTCTATTAAATAACCAATCACCACATGCTCTGTTCACATTGTAAAAACAATAGAGAATAGAGCAGGGGTAAGAATGGGACTTTACATCTGTTTGTGCATGCTTGTTGTAAAGAGGGGTCTTTATGTATATAGTAGGGCTGTCAAAGTTAATGTCTTAACGCTAATTTGTTTTAACACCATTCATTTCTTTAGCGCATTAATGCAACTTGCGAATTTTTAGGTTGTAGTGGGCTCAGTTTTAAAGCTAAAGTGAAGATACTGGCATCATATGAAACTAGAAAACCTAAAGAATCCAAGGGTACCAATCATGTCATACTAGCTTGTCGCGAAGGAAGTTAAATAACGCTCCAGACTTGTGCTAAATTTTGGCGAGGAAAATCTGTCATGGCCATTTTCAAAGGAGTCTCTTGACCTCTGACCTCAAGATATGTGAATGTAAATGGGTTCTATGGGTACCCACGAGTCTCCCCTTTACAGACATGCAGTCATAGTCAAGTCAGCACACTGACACACTGACAGCTGTTGTTGCCTGTTGGGCTGCAGTTTGCCATGTTATGATTGGAGCATATTGTTTAATGCTAAATGCAGTACCTGTGAGGGTTTCTGGATCAATATCTGTCATTGTTTTGTGTTGTTAATTGATTTACAATAATAAATATATACATACATGTGCATAAAGCAGCATATTTGCCCACTCCCATGTTGATAAGAGGATTAAATACTTGACAAATCTCCCTTTAAGGTTCATTTTGAACAGATAAAAAATGTGCGATTAATCGTGATTAACTATGAACAATCATGCGATTAAATATTTGAATCGATTGACAGCCCTAGTCTTTATGTATATAGTTGGCCGGTGTAGGTCTGAACTTGGGTTTTGGACTAAAAGAGACCATGTGGAAATACCACTGTCTCCCTGTGTGTCTGTGCCAGAGAGACACATTAAAAAGCCACTGATGTGAGTTCTTTGAAAGTTGATTTTATTGGCTCATCACCAGACTATTACTGATATACTCCATTCTATCAAGCAAACTGTTTGCAGCATTCTGCAAATGCCGACAATTGGCCACCCCCCAAAGCTAAGAGCACACGTGCAGGAAGGTGTTTAGCAGCAGAGCGGAAAGCAAGTGTGTTTGTGTGTGTGTGTGTGTGTGTGTGTGTGTGTGTGTGTGTGTGTGTGTGTCCAGTAGGCGACACATAACTACACTAATCAAGACTGCGAGTGTTTTCAGTCTTACTGAACTTCAGACTACATAGACAAACACAGTATCACACTAAAAGAACACTTCCATCAGACATCTTAACCTGAAGCAGAGCAATGTGTGTGTGTGTGTGTGTGTGTGTGTGTGTGTGTGTGTGTGTGTGTGTGTGTGTGTGTGTGTGTGTGTGTGCAGTGCTGTTACCTACCTCAAAGTTGTATTCCTTGTCTATTCTGGTCCGAGAGATGCCCCTGAGCACAATTGCCTCTATATGCACTGCTGCAACAACAGAGAGGTAATAAAGGATTAGGACTCAGTCTCTCTGACAGGTTTAGCAGGACAAGAGTAATGTGGCTATTAGCACTTAGCTAATCGACTTCACAAACACAACAAGCCTGTACAACTATCAGAGCTACTATAGCACTTAATAGGAACCAATCAGCACATTCTATGTGTCCAGACAATTTAACGCTTTAGAAGAAATGTGGCGGTGCTGTACTGTAACCGCCAACCGTAAAAAAAAGCATAAAAAAACATCATAGGGTCAAGTAAATGAGTAAATACAAAACAAAGACATAAAAATGCACTTTAAAAGAAGAATTATAGCTACATGTTCCTGAAGAAACCTGTTAGTTTGGCAGGTATTTGTCCCCTGCAGTGTTTATTCTAAGACTGTTTGGAGTAAATCAGGCAGCCTGGGGAAATCCACAAATCAAAATGCTGCCCAGTTTCCTGTTGTACCTGCAGCAGATTCATTATTATCACCTTCTCTTTGTGTTGCCCAGCGGCTGGAGCGGCGGCCCTGGCAGGGAGGATGGGAGGCCGGGCATTCCCCCAAACCCAGCGCTGGGGAAGGCCGGTTATCCGCCTTCTGAACTGTCAGCTCCTGGAGACCAAAAACACACTAAGTTAGTTACTAACTCACACTGGGGTTTTGACCTTTAATTACAGAAGGACTGTAATGTGTTTCACAGGTTACATATTTAGCTAATCATGAAACACACTGACAAAATGCACGAGCCCCTTTATATTTTGCAGAATCTACACCAGCAGTAACAACGATATCATGTTTAAGTTGAATTATTTGAGAGAACAAGACCCCTGTTAGATAAGTTTAATGCAAATTGATAATGCTTAAGCACTGTGCAAAGTTGGATCATCCACATCGGGAGTGGTTTTCCTAGAACTAAGTGCTTAGTGTCATTTTAGGGATGCAAATATTGGGATTAGGGCTGTCAAAATGAATGCGATAATAACACGTTAATACAAATTTGTTTTAATGGCACTAATTTCTTTAATGCCTTAATGCAACTTGCGATTTTAAGGTTGTAGCGTGTTCAGTTTCAAAGCTTAAGTGACGATACTGGCATCATATGAAACTAGATAACCTGATGAATCCATTGGTACGCTCCAAACTTGCGCTAAATTTTGGCAAGGAAAAACTGGTATGGGCATTTTCAAAGGGGTCCCTTGACCTCTGACCTCCAGATGTGTGAATGTAAATGGGTTCTCTGGGTACCCACGAGTCTCCCCTTTACAGACATGCCCACTTTATGATAATCACACGCAGTTTGGGGCAAGTCATAGTCAAGTCAGCACACTGACACACTGACAGCTGTTGTTGCCTGTTGGGCTGCAGTTTGACATGTTATGATTGGAGCATATTGTTTTATGCTAAATGCAGTACCTGTGAGGGTTTCTGGATCAATATCTGTCATTGTTTTGTGTTGTTAATGATTTCCAATAATAAATATATACATACATTTGCATAAAGCAGCATATTTGCCCATTAACCACAATTACATATTGTAATCGATTAACAGCTCTAATTGGATACTAGTCGAGTACCTTCTGGTATATCTTTCAGCTTTCCAAAAATTGTAATGACATTTAGTTCTGGCATACACTGGGACTTGGATTAAATAGCCCAAGTAAACATATTGTTGAATGTTGTTGATGAATTACAATCTACACAATAATAATATCTATACAAACCCACTTTACGCTCACTGTGGTTAGTCAGCATTAAACAAACGAGGGAAAAGACTAGCACCAAGCTAGGATGTTTTAGTTAACACTCAACTATTTTGAGTCATCACTAGGGCTGTCGCAATAACTGCAATATTGCAATACTTCCAGTCAACCGCAGGGGACGGCAAGCAACCGCCACAACCGCTATGTTCCCTTTTTTTCTTTTTTTTATTCTTTGCATTGGGAGCGCCACGGCAACGGCGTGACAAGATATTCTGCGCTGACCGCTGCACGTATGGTATTTTTTTCTGGTCCAACTTTGGGTTAAAATGCTGCGCTCATCAGTGTCACTTTTTACCCAGCAGTCCAATCACAATGGAGGAGGGGCGGGACAAATACCACAACGACCAACCGTCACATCCTACATGTAGGCTACAAGTGCTGAACAACAACAACAACAACAACGGAGGAGAAATGAATACACATAGACCGGCGGTCCGTCCTCTCTCCCTATACATGTTTCAGCCTTCCCTTCATCCAGAGCAAGTACTCTACTTTGTGCCGACATTTTTACTTCTGCGGCTATTCCGTATCATAGCAACCAGACGCAACCAAAGTGTCTCAGCCGAAAAAATGCTGCGTCTCAATGCCCTTCTTTATTTAACAATAAACACATATTAATTAGTATCTCTGTTATTCAAAAAGCAACAATACACCTAATAATAGCCTAACAATAAAGCTTATTTGAATAGCACTAAAATCAAGATAAATTAAGTAATTCGCAAAAAAAAGAAATCACAATGATACTGCATATGACGCTGTTTAGCCAATTATTAACAATGCAGGGAAAATCCCTTCACCGCGACATCCCTAATGCTCACCTATTTTGCAATCACTTTTTCTGTAAGATTACAGATTCTGGTTATTTATAATGTAAACTGCCACATGTACCACTTTACCACCCTTAGGCAGAAAGAAAGACACTCACAGAAGTTGAGAGTGATTTTCAGCGGTTGACCCTGAAGGGTGAGGGGTTTTCATGTGCTGGTGGGAGGGAAGCTCTGACACTTGATAGTCTGCTGCAGAACAGCTTTGCATTCCTAACATGACTTCAGATTAGGTAAGTGATTTTTCCATTTTTATGTGTACATACATTTCACAAATGCCGAAACAATCAGTCATCAACAGAAAACTCCTACCACCTTTGTTAAACAGTTTTCCAGGAGGCTCTATGTGGATCAGTCAATAATCCACCCTTGCCCCAAAGACATACAGTACAGTTACTGTGTGTTCATGATCCGATGTTTCAACAGACTGGAGGGTTTCATTCCAAGCAAAAACTATAATGGCTCCTTCCACTGATTGATAACCCCAACCTGAGGAGAGGTGTAACCAGTGAAGGCAGCCGTTTGAATTAGTTAGGGAACTAGATGGAATATTTTCCCCAGCATCAACCACCACTGTTGAATACTGACGTTGTGTATGTAGTTTCCTAAAATAGCTACTAGATGCTAGCTCCAAGAAAGCTCAGACATTATTAAATTGACATTAAGGTGTCTATTGCTTATTTCTGTTTTTCAATGTTGTACTATAGAGGTATGATTGGAATTATGTTTGATTGATTGGCAGGTGTCTCCCACCCAGCCTTGGAGATTGCCACTTGGTCTTCCCACCCAGGCTCCATCCACTTTGGAAAAATTGGGATTTTCTGGCTTCAGTAACTGACAAATATTGCTGCAAGCACTAAACCCAGACTCCAGGGGCCTGCTACATGGAGAAGGTTTACAGAGTTATAAAAGGCGGAACCATCTAAAATCTTGAACATGGACTCGATGGCCGTCCATGTTCCAGGTTAAAGGTTTAGTTAGGGAATTCAGTTCATATTTCCCAGTAAACCTACTTTGTTAAAAAGGCAGCTCACTTCCTAGTTTCCCTCCTAAGATGCTTCACCCATGCTTGTCTAGAATTTATGGGTTTTTTTTTCTAGGGCTATACCAGAGCTGTCAAAGTTAACGCGATAATAACGCATTAACGCAAATTCATTTTAACGCCACTAATTTCTTTAACGCACTAACGCAATCCTGGAGATTGTAGCAGGGTCAGTTTTAAAGCTGTAGTGAAGATACTGGTATCTTATAAAACTACAAAACATAAAGAATCCATTGTCCCCATCAATGTTTTACTAGCTTGTCATGAAGGAGATGAATTTTCATTTCATTTTCAAAGAGGTCCCTTGACCTCTGACCTCCAGATATGTGAATGGGTTCTATGGGTACCCACGAGTCTCCCCTTTACAGACATGCCCACTTTATGATAATCACATGCAGTTTGGAGCAAGGCATAGTCAAGTCTGTTGTTGCCTGTTGGGCTGCAGTTTGCCATGTTATGATTGGAGCATATTGTTTTATGCTAAATGCAGTACCTGTGAGGGTTTCTGGACAATATCTGTCATTGTTTTGTGTTGTTAATTGATTTCCAATAATAAATATATACATACATTTGCATAAAGCAGCATATTTGCCCACTCCCATGTTGATAAGAGGATTAAATACTTGACAAATCCCCCTTTAACGTACATTTTGAGCAGACAAAAAATGTGCGATTAACTACGAACAATCATGCGATTAATCGCGATTAAATATTTGAATCGATTGACAGCCCTAGTTTATACACTCTCACATATGCTCCAATTCTCAGGCATGTCTAAGTTTCATAATGTTGTTTGAGTTGTTGCCTGCTTTTCACACAGCTGTTTCTCATTTCATCAATTAATTTGTAATAATTACCATCAGAGCCTTTGATAAAAACTAAAATCAGTCTAGTAATTCAAGTCATCAGTACCATAGCTGATAACCTTGGTAGTTCATATTATTACTATTGACAGAAACTGAAAAGTATTGGCTGCAAAATTTCACTCCAATGTATGGAGCACCACAACACACCACATAATCTATCTCAAAACTTCTACCACAGAGGAGGAAATGATTAGTTTAATCAGCTGCTGTCCTGTTTGGTTGGAGTGAAAGCTTGCAGACACCAGTGTCATGTCACACCTGGTTTAAAAGCCACAAGTGAATCAGTACTTAATCAAACTCCTGCTGCAGCAGTTACAGCACGGAGCAGCTGGGACAATCTGGAAGCTGTAAGATAATTAGACAGTCTAACTACCAATTGAAAGCCTGTAATACTGGGTGCATGGTTAGTAATACTTTAGTGAACCATATTATGTATGCTGATGATCTTGTGGTCTTTAGTCCAACTAGCGCTGGTCTTCAGCAGCTCCTCAATGTATGTTCTGTGTATGGTTTGGAACATGATATCCAATATTATGACAGTAACAAATGTCTAAAATGTACAGACTTCAAATTGTCTGATAACAATCTTTGTGTCTGTAATAAGGTAAAATATTTTGGACATGTCATTACTGAAGACATGACAGATGATGATGATATTTATAGCCAATGCCGCAAGATGTATGCACAAGCAAACATCCTCTCACAGAAGTTTAGTATGTGTTCAGATAGAGTGAAAATGTCTCTGTTCAGAGCATATTGTACACCCCTGTATACAGCCCATCTGTCGTCAAACTACAAAGAAAATGCAAGCTTACAGACACTTCAAGTCGCATATAATGATGCAATGAGAATATTACTAAAAAGACAGATGTTGCAGTGCAAGTGATATGTTTGTGTCTGCAGGCATAAATACTTTTCAAACGGTCTCAAGAAATCTCGTGCAAATTTATATGCTGGCTAAATTACTCTGAGAATGATATAATCTTGCAGTTGTCTAACATAAGAGTTAGCACTACACGGTACCAATCACAACAGTGGAGGCTTTGGTATAGTTCTTTATATGTAAGGCATATATATTTCTATTTTTTAATGTCTTTTAATCATGACTTTTTATAGTGCTTTTTGTATTGTAATGGATTATATGTAATGTATTGTTTTTTTTATCTGGACCTTGAGTCTGCAATAAAGTTTAAATTGAATTGACTGGACAATACTGCCAGAACTAGATCTTGGCATGTCATGGATGTAGCTTTAATAGGGGCACCGCTTAGCATCCAGTAAGCTTGTTAATGACTTTCACTGGAGCCTGTATAGATCCACAGTAGCAACAACTGAGACAGTAATAACATTACATCATGGGAATAAAGCAAAGGAATAGAAGTAATAGCAAGCATTTGAACAAGGCTCATGCAACTGGTAGAAGCCACCTGCCGAACTTAAGCTGCTGGCAGGTTAACCGACTAACGTTAGCTTATATATGTGTTAGCTAACTGTCCTACCATGGACTACAGCTTATATATGTGTTAGCTAGCTGTCCTGCCATGGACTATAGCTTATATATGTGTTAGCTAGCTGTCCTGCCATGGACTATAGCTTATATATGTGTTAGCTAGCTGTTGGTGGAGTATAGCTCATGGTAGGAAAAGGAAGTCCTGCTAAGGGTACTTAGCACACTTGGCCAATATGTAATGTAACATAAGGCTGTTATCTAATTAGCTATACATGTATAATATAATTAACTTTAGCCAGCTATGCTACATACGTCAACTGCCTCCTAAGTTTGAGCTAGCTTAGCATATATTGGTACTACTGTAGGTGCATTGGTACTACTGTAGGTGTATTGGTACTACTGTGGTACTACTGTAGGTGTATTGGTACTACTGTAGGTGTATTGGTACTACTGTAGGTGTGTTGGTACTACTGTAAGTGTATTGGTACTACTGTGGTACTACTGTAGGTGTATTGGTACTACTGTAGGTGTATTGGTATTACTGTAGGTGTGTTGGTACTAATGTAGGTGTATTGGTACTGATGTAGGTGTACTGGTACTGATGTAGGTGTACTGGTACTACTGTAGGTGATGTAGGTGTATTGGTACTACTGTAGGTGTGTTGGTACTACTGTAGGTGTATTGGTACTGATGTAGGTGTGTTGGTACTACTGTAGGTGTATTGGTACTACTGTAGGTGTGTTGGTACTACTGTAGGTGTATTGGTACTACTGTAAGTGTATTGGTACTACTGTAGGTGTATTGGTACTACTGTAGGTGTATTTGTACTACTGTAGGTGTATTTGTACTAATGTAGGTGTGTTGGTACTAATGTAGGTGTATTGGTACTACTGTAAGTGTATTGGTACTACTGTAGGTGTATTGGTACTACTGTAGGTGATGTAGGTGTATTGGTACTACTGTAGGTGTGTTGGTACTAATGTAGGTGTGTTGGTACTAATGTAGGTGTATTGGTACTACTGTAGGTGTATTGGTACTAATGTAGGTGTATTGGTACTACTGTATTGGTACTACTGTAGGTGATGTAGGTGTATTGGTACTACTGTAGGTGTATTGGTACTAATGTAGGTGTGTTGGTACTAATGTAGGTGTATTGGTACTACTGTAGGTGTATTGCTCATTACCGTTATTCTAAGCTGACTTTGACGTCTCTCCTCCTCCTCTATGGAGAGCTCTATCTTGTCGAGCTGTCCTCGGACCATCTCCCGCTGGTGGAAGTGGAAAGCTGGGTGGAGAGAGGCCATGGCAAAGAGCAGTGCCAACTGCTCCAGAGGTCCTGCCGCTATGTCGCTAGTGGAGAAGCCGCAGGTCTGCTCCGACCGGCCGGACACACGGCCGTCCTGACCCGGTGGATGGAAGGAGTGGTGGTGAGGGTCCCTGAAGGGAGGAAGGGAGCAGAACAAGGCCGGATCCACATGGCTCAGGATCCGAAAGAGTATTCCAGCACATTCCCTGCTGTCGGACCCGAGGAGGGACAGGCAGACCAGCAGTTTGGACCGAACCACCGGATCAATCACGTCCGTTAAAACTCCCAGATCGCTCGGACTATTCGCCCGAAACTCAAAGTCTCTTAAAACATGGTAATCTTTCCTGGCCAGATCCTCTAAGTAAGATCCCAGAAAGCGGAGCTCCAGTGGCTGGCACATGTGTAGCAGCCCGCACATGAACTCGATCCGCTTAGCCGGGTTTAGATGGAGGCCGAACCACTCAAACACCGTCTCCTTATCCAGCTGGGACGGACACACACACGATCTGGGCGGCTCGTCCGGTCCGCCGGACACCGCAGGAGGAGGTCCCGCCCTGGGGACATGTTGCTGCTCCGACAAGTCCACTGAACAGTCCTCGGCCGCTCCGTCGCCTCCGTCCTCCGGTTTCATCGGTAGCTTCATTTTCAGCATTCTCAGCGCTGAGAGAGGGTGAGGGTTGAGAGGCTTCAGTGTGTAGAGACCGGACCAGCAGACATCACGGACAACTTCCACCGGGTCGTAATGCTGAACAGAGAGACAGAGAGGTGACCTGTCAGTCGGTTCACACGGTTTCTACTCTAAAGCTGATCATCTGACGCGGCGGCTGATGGTGCTATATACTGCTGGAGGTTCTTTTCCTCCGTTACATTCTTCTTCTACTCCTCATTTCCGGTAGAGCAGCTATGTCCGGTTGGCACGCTGCTGCCACCTCGCGGCTGGTAGCGGGCCTGCTGTAATAACAGGAGCCTTATGAAGGCTGGATATGGAGGCTGGATATGAAGGCTGGATATGGAGGCTGGATATGAAGGCTGTTTATGAAGGCTGGATATGGAGGCTGTTTATGGAGGCTGGATATGGAGGCTGGATATGAAGGCTGTTTATGAAGACTGGATATGGAGGCTGTTTATGAAGGCTGGATATGGAGGCTGGATATGAAGGCTGTTTATGAAGGCTGGATATGAAGGCTGGATATGAAGGCTGTTTATGAAGGCTGGATATGGAGGCTGTTTATGGAGGCTGGATATGGATGCTGTTTATGGAGGCTGGATATGGAGGCTGGATATGGATGCTGTTTATGGAGGCTGGATATGAAGGCTGAATATGAAAGCTGTTTATGGAGGCTGTTTATGGAGGCTGGATATGGAGGCTGTTTATGGAGGCTGGATATGAAGGCTGTTTATGGAGGCTGGATATGGATGCTGGATATGAAGGCTGTTTATGGAGGCTGGATATCAAGGCTGGATATGTAGGCTGGATATGAAGGCTGTTTATGGAGGCTGGATATGAAGGCTGGATATGGAGGCTGGATATGAAGGCTGGATATGAAGGCTGGATATGGAGGCTGGATATGAAGGCTGGATATGGAGGCTGGATATCAAGGCTAGATAAGGGTGGTTCTGCAAATCCCTGCAATGACATTTTGGATTTATGTTAAAGTTTGCAGTGCAACAACTGATAAATACATTCACAGTAGGTAACACTTCATATTACAGGTCCACAAATTTCATGGTAATTAGCTGATAATTAGCAAGTAACCTATTTGAAATTTCTTTGGAATTGCTGCCAAATTACCCCAATATTTACCTCAAAATTGATCGAAAATTACTTTATTATAAACATTATTTAATAATTATATTCTGCTATATCCCAATAGCTGGTGATTTATTTAATACATATCCAGGAAAATAATAGAAAGTTAATTGATATGCTTTATTTCCATGTCTGCTGATAAATAGATAATAATTAGCAAATAACTTCTATTATATTGTATTATAATTATTTTAATCGCTTAGGCTGCAATTGGGTTCTTTTGACTGGGCGCCCCTAGGAACCCAATACATTGGCCTTTTTAAAAAGCACTGATTAGAAGGGAAACAGAAAACAATGACATGAAGTCATTAGGAACAAATTGATTGACAAAGTTGTGAAACATTGGAATGATAGAATAGAGCACCGGTGGTCCACCCGTCAGTAGGATGAGGGTTAAAGGTCAAGAATCCTGCTCTGTTTTTCTTGAAGTTCACGAAGAGTCTGATGTTCTCAGGACCTATCCGCAGCTCAAACAAATACAAAAAAATGGTGTTAAGCAATATTGGAAGTGCAATGTATAAGCTATTAATGGTATATTAATGTTATATGAAAATAAATCTGATAGAGCAGCTCATCTATTACCCGTCATTGGGAGACAATAATTGGAAATGTTCATACATTCTGACTGGATTCTCAAATGGACTAATGCACATTATGTAGCTGAAAGCAGGCTGCTGCATGTAATCTATCAAGCCACTAGAGGTCACAATTGTAAAGGTTTTGTTTTTGAAATTTTGGTTTTGCCATGTTAATGGAATTTGCAATGTATTTAACACAGTAGTACTTAAAATGTATGATTCCATGCAACATGCAATGTAATGATCATTTGAGTTGAAATTACCATTCAACTTTCAAGGTGTCTTACTTAACAGGCTTTTGTATTCTAAGTCTAACTATGGAAACAGAAACATGTACATAATACAATCCACAGTTAAGCATCTAAAGGGAGCTCAAACAGAGCGTTTCAGACAGAGGGTGAAAAGAGGTGCTGCAGCACAGCCGGTATGAGAACAATAAAGCCTTTTTAAACATTAAAGCATGTATATGTTCTAGTAGAAGCTCAAAATACAAGTATGCACCTGAAAATAAGCATAATAGCTTCTCTTTAAGGAATAAAGAATTCATGAAGTGCTATGGGACTACAAGCTACAAACAGACATACAGTATAAATGACTTTCCTTTGTTGTTTTAGCTCATATCTTCTTACATCCTGACCAGAACTAAAGGCTCCCAGAGACTGACGAGAGCCACACTACTAACTTCTATCATGGAAAATGTGAGATTTGATCACTTTGAAAGTCTACAGTGTTTTCTATGTATTTCACCATCAAGACATTCAGATACTTCAAAGTTCATTGAGTTTTGTCTATCGGCTCTGCCATGAACACTATACAGAAAATGTGTTCCAGATTAATAAACTGTGATATAAGTAATGTAGGGGACAAGACGGTTGTTTTTACTGTAATGATGATGCACACTGTTAGTAGGCTCAACTCATCTAATCATTAAATAAAGAACAAACATGTGTAGGCCTATCAATGAATTTAAATCACATGCCTTTGTTTTTATTATAGGCTATTATTATATTTTTCTGTATAAATTAGTTAAAGGCAGGGTCAACGATGTTGGAAAGGTAGCATAATTTGAATCTGCATCGCCTCAGGAGCTCCGTCTAAAACCGAGAACATCGTCAACCCTGCCTTTAATATCTAATAAAATGATTCATATCACAAATATCAGCCAACTTGCAGCTGGAATATATTGATATCTTTGTGTACTTAAATCTCTCTAAACGTAGACATAGAACAGTGAGGGACAAGGGCAATAACGCTAGACAAATATTTTATATAAACTGGAAAAACAAAGTTCGGAAACTTGTGTTTGGTGGATTATTTCTCTGTTGTTACAATGCTAATGGTCATTGTATTTTACATTGTTGGAAAGCCTGTTTATTTACCTTCACAATGATGTCCAACTTGTAAGGATCATGCATTTGTGGGATGAGCAGCACAGCTAATTATGTGGGTAGCGCCCAAGAAAAATTTGCCAAAATGCTCCGTCAATGGTAAACAGTGTATTCTCCTGT
>CAKAKR010042925.1:0-10081 GCA_916700685.1 Adelosebastes latens | reverse complement strand
CCCCCCCCCCCATCCAGATAGACGGATGACCATGTTATGTCCTCGGTAACCTAATAAAAGCACCACGTATACCCGCTCAGCAGCTACGAACAGACAGCAGCGGCGTTGGATAAAATCTATTCAGAAGCAATTTCTGTGTATCATTCCTAATAACTGGTGTTATTGCATCCGCAGCGTTCGCCCGTGTACACGGAGACGTAATGAAGCGCAGAATCAAATCAATGAAATCCACATCCCCACATTCATGTAATGGAAAAGATGCATTATAAGTTTACATGGTTATTCATGCTGTTCTTTCAATTATGCACTGCCGTGTTCTCAGGATTTATCAATATTTATTTTTAGGTGTTGAATTTTAAATCACAAGTTATATAATAATTTGATTATGCATTGACACAAATTATTTTGCATCCTCAGTCTTTGTGTGTGTGTGTGTGTGTGAGAGACAATCTGCTTCTCCGCATGAGCTGCAGGGCAGTTCCATAAAGTTTAATTATATGTTGCATTCCCAGTGGAAAGGCTGAGATTAAACTAAATTAAATTGTGTTGGGGTGCATAAAATGTTTCTGTGCTGCGGAGGATATACACATGCTCACACATAAACGCACACACACACACAAAGGAAAACGGGTAGAAAGCATGGCATCGTTGATGTAGCGGTGATTCACGTGAAGGGGAAACGGTTCTGGTAGCGATCCTGAGCGTCATTATAGTACATCTGTCTGTGTGGCTGCTGTCTGCCTTGTTTTGCTATCGCGGAAAATGACCATATATGTGTGTGTTAAAAGTTTGGATTCCTTTCTAAAGAGGCTGTCATACACAGGCTTATATTCAATTATGTATTTGAAAGGTCATTGCCAATTTTTTTAAGCTGCTTATACATCTGACATATCACCTGCCTGTTTACATGTTCAGCAGACACAGAGCAACATTAGCATCGTTTGTCGTGTTTCTGACCACCTGACGAATGTAAATCCAATATTCTCTCTCTTTTTATCTATGTTTTGGTCTCCACCGACTCTTGAGAAAAACATCTGGGTTTGAAAACAGCTTCTTCTTCTGCAGCTGGAAACATCGTTGATGAAAGCGATGAGTATTCCAACAGAAAAGTTGCGGGCTTTAAAAAAGTAAAAACAATGAGCTGAAAGAAAAGCTTCTTAGATCTGAGGGGAGCTGCAGAATCTGGTGATAACTCATCCAATGTTAATGTGAAAATATTGATTAGTGCATCTTTAAAGTTACTGTGAGGAACTTTTAACTGGTTATGAATCAATTTAATAGTGATGCCTCAATATGCCCTACATAAGTAAACGAGACCATCAGCGATAGTTATTCTTAATGCCTGTCATCTGTGCCACCGCGTTGGATTCCGCGCAAAGTCAGACAAAATTCTGCAGGTTCACCAGAAACTCCTTCAACTCAGCCTCTGGCAGCGACCTGCCCATCGCGGACAGACCCAGATCCGGCTTCGCTGCCGCCTTCGACCTGCAGTCGGAGCTCCGGTGGGAGGTGGAGAGCTCCGCGCCCGGCAGCAGCAGCAGCAGCAGCAGCTCCTCCTCTGGCCAGGAGCAGGGCTTTAAACAATGTAAGGTGGCCGCGCACATCCAAAACCATAGTAGGCCGGTGCTGGACCAGTAGAAGACGGCAATGAAAAACGTAGAAGAAGGTCCGCACCACTGTAGCTCCCTTAGAGTGACATTTATTGGCACATGTCTCGAGCACAAGCTCTTCTTCAGACTCAATAAATCTGCACATGCAGGAGCATGGCTTCGCCTCGCTGCTCCGCCGTTCTCCTCTGGGAGCTAACACCGACACCGCGCGGCTGGAGGCCCAGGTGGTATTGCTGGGCCCGCTGTAGGGGAAGGGAGGCACGGGAGAACCAGAACCAGGACTACGTGGGGCAGACAGTCAAACCCTGCTGCAATAAAATGAGAGGTTTTCTAAAGGGACTCTGGTGCCCGGAAACACTACCAACAAAATCAACACAATTAAAGTTCTACGTAGTGGCTTTAAAGTATAAGGCAACTACAACGTCTTGGTTTGGAAAAAGAGCAAATAAAAAGTCAACAGTAAATACTAGTATGAGACAGGAAGTGAATTACAGGTATGGCTCACATGCCCTGACCTCCACACCTTTACATTTTGCTGCCTTACATAGACGTCATGACTCGCCTTCTTTACCCTCTTGTACTGTTTCTTCCTCAGACACTCAAATTGCCAAGAACACACAATCATGTGCATATAAACATATTCATTAACACCTAATAAACTCCAATTATGTCCACAATCTCACAGAAGAACATTTCAGCCCTGTCTGTCCTCCCATCCAGCCTCACCAGCTCTCAATGTGAAGAGGATCCATGTTTGGTAAACACCAGGATCACAATGTTTTGGTCTCTGTTGTGAAATGCTCTTTTTGTTTGCTGGGTTTGGTCTCTTTTAGATTTACTTTCATTAGTTCTGGTATTCAAAATATGGCTCAGTGTGCACTGTGAGTGTCCCACTATTTTGAAATGGTATCCAAACAGACCATGAGCTTAATGAGGATTAGGGCAGTGATTATGTTTTATTATCATAGCAATAATAGTATGACACATTTTACATTTAGCTATGTTAATCCCGGGATAAGTATTTACAATACAGAGACAAATGTGGATTGGAACATTTCACCACAGTCTTTTTTACATTGCTTGCGCTCCTCTTGTTTTTTTATTTGTGGCTTGACTCGTGATAACTCTTATTCCTCTCTCTTTGAAGGTCTCTTTGTTTCGGTCTTCTCATTGTTTTGCATTCTTAGAATAGCAACAAAAAGTCATCTGAGGTTTTGCATGTGGTCTTTGTTTGAGTGAGTGCATGCGTGTGTCAGAGCATAATTATGGTGATCGGAATCGGTCCTGATGTCTTCCATGTGGGGGAGTGTCCGGTCATGGTGGAAGTTATTAGCTCACTGACAGATTATAAATATCCACTGGCGGAGGAGACTGGTCATTCTCCTTTTATGACCCGACTGCATGACGTGGCTCCGAAGAGCAACAAAAAACACAGGTTGGCTCATGTGGTTTGAGTCACCTTTACTGTTGTGATGAATCTTCCTGAAGGCCCATTTTCTTGTCTGCATATAAGTTGGATGTGAAATGACGATTTCATGTTGTTTTCATACAGATCAGAGTCCACACTTAAATACCTGAACAATGGGAAAATGGCCAAACCTCTTCTACTTTGGCCAATTTCCGTTGGCAAACAGCACAACCTCCCAACCCAACATCTGGACAGCAGTAGGAGGGTTACTCTGTTTAGTCTCAGGTCAACTGTGTTTTTAATACAGCTGAACTCACAATTTGGTAGATCTCATTTACTTCCCTCTGTGTTGTCATACAACTGAACAAGCATAAATATTTAGTGATTTGGTGTCATACAGCTTAAAGCTGCAGTGGGTAGAAATGGAGCACATATGATTAAAAAATAAATAATATTTTAAAACATGAGACAGGTAATCTGGAAAAACCATGTGCCTCTGTGTCCTCCGGTGCTCCTAACGGCATCTGCAAGATTTCACAGACCAGAGGAAAACAACCAATCAGAGCCAAGCTGGAGCCTTGCTGTCTCTGAGCAGCTGTCAATCACTCGCAAACTCCGACCAAACGGTCAAACAAGGCAGCGCTGATCAAATATGAATCAATATTCTGTTACTGTAATGCCTATTTCTCGCATAAAATGTTTTCAGAAACATCTTGTAGTGTACTGTTTAGCTGTAAAATGAGAAAGTTTGTGACCTGGCAGCCATGTTGAGATCTGTTGAGGAAATACTAAGCACCGCCCACCAGCCGCAGCACAGCCAATAGGAACGCTCTCTCTCTGAAATGACCTGTGATTGGTCAAAGTCTTCCGTCACGGGCTAGATTTTTTTAAAGCCTGAAAACAGAGCCATGAGGAGGTGCAGAAGTCTAGTTTTCTCTCAGAACGTTTGAATTACAATATGCTGAAAGGTTATTATGGAATTTTTGCCCAATGATGCCAAAAATATATACTGCCTACTGCCACGCTTTAATCACAACACCTGTGCCATATGACTTTTAAAATGAGGGATCACGGGGGACTATAGAGGCGACATGAAGTTGTTTTTTTAACTTTACTGTGGCACACAGGTTTTTTTTGGGTTGGCAAAAAGGCACGATGTTTTAAGACATATCCACTGTTTTCGAAAAAAGTTCTGTTTGGGAGTAAGAAAATGCAGGCGTTTTGGAAAGAAGGTCAAAACAGAAAAGATACGTTTTGAAATTTTGTGGGCCTAGTGTGGATGTACTCTTTGTTTGCACTGATAATTCACTAATGACTTCTGGCTTTAAACTGGAAGCCTCAACTGGGTCTTGCCAGGAAGACATCTTTTTTTAGGCCAACCAGGAAGTTTGCATCGCCCTGGGTTCCCTCGACAAAAAGCCAATGGGATTTTTCCATTGGGTTTTTGTGGCAAACAAACGTTTGTGATACTTACACGTTTTGTTCAGCAAGATAATCTCCACAAATATACACCACTTTTATGACTTTTGAAGTGTGAATGCAATCAAAGTAAAAAGCTAATGTTATGCTATAAACGAACTACACCACGGTCACATTAACGTAAGTAAACGCAGTGAGGCTGTAAAGGCGGACGAGTTGGCGTGATGACGTTTAGTAGTCTCATTTAGCCTCTTGTTAACAACCGCCTCTTTTAAGACATAAAAGCTTAAAAAATCACAATATATTTACTGACGTATTTTTATATTGCAGAACACCACAGACCTTATTTCAGGCTTCTAACTAAAAACCAATTCAAGAAACCCATTGACTTCCAGACGAGGGAACCAGAAGTGCTAAAATGCGAACTCTTCTCTTGGTTTTAGGACTCATTCCTGCACCACTCTGTTTGTTTTGTTCTTCCCTCCACCTTTCTTGCTCTCTCTGCCGTTAGATGTCTCGGCCAATGTCTTCGTCTCTCCTCTGTCTGTCCCTCCATTCGTCAACCTCTGTCCTCACCGATGCCCTAAAGTGTCCAGCCAGCCACCTCCCGCGCTCACCTCGATGCTCTCACTCCTTTACCCTCTTTGGCCTCTGACCCCGGTGAAACTGCTACCCAGGCCACAAAACCACAGGAAACACCCACCACTCCTTCTTGTATTACACACATAGATAAATTTGCTTTTGTGAGAGACATTTTGAAATTTGTAGGATCCAAATATATTGTTGTTATGCCCTCACAGCACGAACTTTAACAGCTCTAGTGAAAGCTTTGTTGGGAAGAATTCCTTGGATTTTCTAAATGATGCACACACTGATTAGTTTTATTTCTAATATTTCAGTGATCATTAATGACTCATATTCCTCTGAAACACTACACAGAATAACTAAAATCATACTTTCAAGTGGGCTCAACACGCCGTCCCCTAACGCCCCACAATGCACTTGGCATGCCGATCCCACAACTTCCACTGTGCCTCATTAGGTGATTTCTTCACACACTCCGGCTTCTATATAATGATTAACACCGGCTGACATCCTGTATGTTCATATCAACTCTGCATTCGATTAACAGGCAAAGAATTAATAGAGTCCTCTACGGCGGGGGATAACATTCACACCAGACTCATGTTAATACATTAGTGCTGCATCAGTGAAAGCCCTCTCTATCTCTGTGTCACTGTAACACCAATCTCTCCCCAATCGAACGGTTCACGTGTGACTGCGCCAGCCTCGACCCTGAACCCTCGCCGTGCAGTGGGAGGAGGAGAAAGGTTTCCATTCAATTACTAGGCCCTCTTGCCCCCTTGCACTCTGCAGAACTGATAATGCACGCTTATGTGTGTGTGTGTGTGTGTGTGTGTGTGTGTGTGTGTGTGTGTGTGCGGGCACGTGGCGGTGCTATCATACCTCTCATTCCTCTGAAAGCCAGACATGCCTCTGAGGGATTATCCCACCTCGTGAGCAGCATTGTGACTAAAAAGTCCCTTTGTCTATTTTATAGAAATGTTAGCCACACGTCCGTTTCTACCTGCTCTCACACGCTGGAACAGGAAATACAAAATGTGTTACACAGTAATAGAGGAATGTACAGACACTTAGTTATGTTTTGATTAAATATCTTAATTTATTTTATACTATTAAAGGCATTTCTATAAATAATCCTTTCAAGGAAACCTGCCTATTCCAGAAACTACTGTATGAGGAGAGCAATATTACAATATTCTGAGTATTTATATTCACACTATTTTCACACTAGCTTTGTTTTTGAGTCAAAAGAAGAAATGTTTTGACCATAGGGCTGCCAAGAATCTGGCGATACGATACATATCACGATACAGGGGTTACGATTCAATATATTGCGATACTGTGAGCAAGGTGATGTATTGCAATTCTTTTCATCTAATATTAGGAAAACTGTCATAGTATAAAGAACACACCACCATATACATGCAATCTGAGTTTAAAATAAGTTAACTTCTTCATGCAATCTGAACAGCGGGATCTGCATTTGCTTTCATCACAGTTTCTGTAACATCAAAAATCTCAGCACTACTTTGAGAGGACTCACAATGAGAGGACGCATCTCTTTACAAATTCAATAAAGTATTGACTTCGTCAATCTTTGCGTGTAAATTGTTATTAATTAAAAATCGATACTGCGTTTTTGAGAATCGATACAGTATCACAAAACATGATATCGCGATATTTAATATTTTCGATAGCTCACTTTTAAAAACACAAATAGTCCGTTGCTTGCAGATTGCAGATACATTTGTGAGTCCTGCAGGGCTCTGGCATGCTCCTGCATGGGTTGCAGGCTTGGTTTGATTATAGAAATGTGTCAAATTTTATCCGAGAAGAAATGATCTTATGTTTGCAAATCGCAGATTGCATGCAAGCCCCCAGGAAGTGCGCCGGTCGTCGATCCCAACTTTCGGAGCGGCCAAATGGCGGTACTGCAACTTCCGTGTCAGTCACGTGATGCCATTGGACCCAAAAAGACTTTTTCCTATAGACTTACATTGTGAAAGAGATGTCTGTCTCCGTTTTTTAGGTGAATCAACTTCCCAGTACGAACACCTAAATAGCCCTTATTTAAAAAACTAAGTTTTAAAAGTTGTAAAACGCACTAATAGCTGAATCCAGAGTTACTTCTCTTCCTCTGTTCATGTGAATGAGACCCAGACCGAGGCTGGAGGGCCAAGCCATGACGACGGCGTGGCGTTGGGACCCCGTGACCGAGTCGTGTGACCGAGCGGACGCTACTGCGCATGTTCCATGTGCCCAAGATCCGGGCGGAAGTCGAGCCATTTAGGCTTCATGTGCCACTGAGCAGCTTTCATAGGAATGAACGGGGCCCCGCCTCCAACGCTGGATCCAGTTCTCTTAATACATCCTTGGCTTGCATGTTGCAAATTTGATGAAACTGGCCCCCGTAGTGTATTGGTATAATACATTTCATCATCAGAGTTAAACTGTGTACCTACCTGGTACACTGTAAACTTTGATTATGTAGTTTACCACAGAATGAGTATAAGCTCAAATGATGTCTTCCTTCATTGTGGACCCTTCTATATGACTGACAACTTTAGCAGGGTCGACTCTAAGTCGAGGTGAACACTTTCTCTGATCACAGCTGTTACATTTAAATGAACTGAATTCCCTTTCATAGTTATAAATGCTGTGTGAGTGAGCCCTGATTATGTCATCAAACAATATGCATGAAATCTTAAATTTTCTCCCAGTGGGAGTACAAATTGAAATCACAGTTCAGTTTTTCCAGAGCAGTTCTCACGGAGTAGCTTTCTTGGTCTGCACCCAGGTCCAGAAAAAACAGTTCATGCTACTGAATTATTTGGCAAAATGCTCCCAGATTTCACAGATGTCAGCATGACAGCGCCCTGTTTTAGTAGAGGGGAAGACATTTTCTCTCTGCCAATGTGCCACCTTTGTGTACTCTCTGATCTGATCCTGTGACAGGAGCTTTAAAGAGTTCAGTCTTGGCATTAGTTCCTCGAATAGACATGGACTCTCTCTCTCTCTCTCTCATACACATACTTTCCCAGCGATAATTACAGTACAACAATAGTACTCATTCCTGGGCAGGACCTTGAGCTTCCTGTGGTCAGGTTAAATTCAGTGACCACTGTGCCACAGAGGTCAGGGAGCAGAGTCTGTCTTTGTTGGCATGGCTGCCTCTCTGGAGGCATCACAGGCCGGACTGCCCTCCATCATCCACGCCCTTTTGACTTGAGGCAGCCTGGGAAAATCCACTCGTCCACTGCCCTGGTCACTGGAACAAAGATTAAAATCATCGAGAGAAATTCATAATCTTCTTAGGAGAGTGGAAGATTAAGAAATATTATTTTAGGAGGAATTTAGAAGAGAAAACAAGCTAGCTTATTTCCCCAACAGCTGTGCATACTTTTATCTAATAACACCGTAATGATACCAAGTAAAACACACACTCGATTAATCTTTTTCAGTAGCGCTGCATTAGATATATTGGTTAATGCAGAAACGAGCATGCCTCCATGCTCCAGATCCGTGGTGATCACTTAACCAAAAGGGCACCCGGGCCAATCAGATCAGTCAAGGGGGCATGAAGGGAAATAGGCCACAGGCACCCACTGAGAGCTTAGATAACCACGGTGCATAAACAGTCAATATGTGACCGACTAAATAAACACACAGCTGAAGGTGGTCCTGCATCGGACGGCGGTGTATTGGCATCGCCAGTGAATAAGTAAAGGCACTATATGACCTGAGGGGTGCAACTCCATGGGATCTATTATAGTACTCCACCCAATGAAAAACCTCACTGTGAACGCAGTACTACACACAACTCAGGCTCTCCTGCATATATCAGTACATTTGCTTTTGTGAGAGATATTTTGAAATTAGTAGGATCCATATATATTGTTGTTATGCCCTCAGAACACAGTTTTGCAGACTAAATTTATAGATATAGTGACATTTTTGAGACATGGGAAGATTTCCTTGGATTTTCTAGATTAGTTTTATAACTAATATATATCTAATAACTAGTATATAACATAAACAAACCTGAGTGAAATCAGTGTATGTAGCAGAATGCTGTATCCATTCTTCAATACTTTGTATCTCTCATCTTTACTGCTATAGGATTAAACAAATTGTTCTCAAGATACATTGCATACACCGATCATCCATAACATTATGACCACTGACAGGTGAAGTGAATAACATTGATTATCTCGTTACAATGGCGCCTAGCATTGGGGGGGATATATTAGACAGCAAGTGAACATTGAAGTTGATGTGTTGGAAGCAGAAAAAATGGGCCAGCGTAAGGATGTGAGCGACTTTGACAACAAGGGCAAGATAGTGCTGGCTAGACGACTGGGTCAGAGCATCTCCAGAACTGCAGCTCTTGTGGGATGTTCCCAGTCTGCAGCGGTCAGGACCTACCAAAAGTGGTCCAAGGAAGGAAAACCGGTGAACCGGCGACAGGGTCAGACCCGAGGCTCATTGATGGACGTGGGGAGCGAAGGCTGGGCATGTTGTCCAATCCAATAGAAGAGCTACTGGAGCTCACATTGCTGAAAAAGTTAATGCTGGTTCCGATAGAAAGGTGTTATGAGTTGGAGAATAAATACTGTTAAACTGGCCAAAAACAGCAAGAAAATAGTGCGATACGCACCCAGGTTTTAGTCCGCCTCACTTATGCAAAGTTGGACTCACCTCCAACTCACTTCAGATTGCACTCCCTTTTCTGTACGTCTCTCCTTCTAGCTTTAATCAGATTTCTTTTTTTTTTTTTCACTCTTACGGACAACAGCTCTTGTTAATGTCCGTTTCTGTTTATACCAGTTGGCAACTCCGGGTCTGAAAAGTGAAGCCAATGCAGAAGTGCCTTATTAAACTTGCATTCTTTCTAACAGCCAGCAGGGGGCGACTCCTCTGGCTGCTAAAAGAAGTCTGATTGTATAGAAGTCTATGAGAAAATGAGTCTACTTCTCACTTGATTTATTACCTCAGTAAACATTGTAAACATGAGTTTATGGTCTCAATCGCTAGTTTCACGTCTTCTTCAATACAGCAT
>CAKAKR010042919.1:0-10661 GCA_916700685.1 Adelosebastes latens | reverse complement strand
TGGACCCCGGTCGCTATTTATTCCCCTTGGCACCCCAAATCTTGGGATGACATCTTTTAGAAGACACTTTACGACTGTTCTAGCGTCCTCTTTCCTTGTTGCGAACGCCTCAGTCCACTTTGAGAACTGATCGGTGATCACCAACAAGTATTTGAAACCTTGTGAATTTGGCATATGTATTTACAAAAGGGCCCGATTGTGGCGGTAGATGGTCATGTTTTATCGAACTGTTCTTTCTCCTGGTTTGATGCCATGTCATGCACCTCTCTACAAGTGTTTGTGAGACCTGTGTGATGCCTGGCGCAAACCATTGTGAACAAATTACCTCATTTATCCCTCCTTTTCCTACATGTGCAGGCCCATGTACTACATGTGCCAACACATGTAGGAGAGAACTAGGACAGATATGGCCTTTATGGTAATGTTTATGTGTTTAAGTGGCTTAGAAACTATGTTTCTTACAGAAATCAATATGTTTTTATTAATCACTTCTCAGTCATTCACTATGAATGAATGAATAGTTTTATTTCGGTCATACATCAAAAGAACAAAACTTTACAATCTGTGTGAATATAAACCAACACTGTATCCCTTTCACACAACAACGTTTATATAATCAATGATCAATGGCCCCAAGGCTTATTTTTGCCTATCCTATACAATCCATAAAATAACCCAGAATATCCACATTACAAAGGAAAGAAAAAATAAAATTTACTCTAATCGTGATCCTTACTTATTTCACATTTAATCATTTACACTTTAAGGCTTTTTTGAAGCTCAACAGAGAGCTACAAAATTTCAACTCATCACTAAGCCCGTTCCATAATTTGACTCCCAAAATTGAGACACATCTCTATTTTACATCAGTTCTCACTTAACCTGTTTAAAAAAAAAACACAACCCTCTTAAATTATAATGTCCTTCTCTTAATTTAAATGTTTTTTGAATACTAACCGGAAGGCTTTTTTCCCTAACTAGAAAAAGTATTTCTAATGTCTTTACATGCACAATATCCCAACATTTTAGGATACCTGACTTTATGAATAATGGATATGTAGTTTCACGCTAAGAAGCCTTATGTATTATTCTAAAAGCTCTTTTCTGGATTTTAATTATCGGGTAAAGATTTGTTTTATATACATTTCTCCAAACCTCAACACAATATGACATATATGGCATTATAAGTGAGCAATACAATATATACAAACACTTCTTATTCAACAGATCCTTTGTTTTGTAAAGAATAGCAATGGATTTGGATAATTTCCGTTCGATGTATTCTATATGTGGCTTCCAACAAAGTTTCTGATCTATAATCAGTCCCAGGAATTTTGTTTGATATACTCTTTCAATTTCAACTGCATTTAGATTCAATTTTATTTCACAATTAACCCTGCCATCTTCTTTTATAAGTGACATATCAATGGTGTTACCATCAGGTAATTTTTTTTTTCCTTAATCTTTCTGACTACTTCTAACACATCACTCTAACAAACTCCAACAAGGAACATCAAATTGCTGCTGTTAGATGCAATATCAAAATGTATGTCTTCATGTCTAGGAAGGTTAATTTCCTTTTCCAAATTTGGGCCTACATTTACAAAAAAATCATTGAAGTCATTATCAATTTCCTTTGTATTTTCAATAATTGAATTTAAATTTGTTTTACAAAATATGTTGGAAAATCCATTTTGCTACAAATTTTAATTATATCCTTAAGTACACTCAAAGTAGCTTTAATATTATTTTTATGTTTCTGCAACATTTGATCATAATAATCTTTTTGTAATCTCATAATTCATGTCAGTCTATTTTTATATTTTTGTACTCCTTTTCCTTTGTTCGATATTTAATAAATTCCCTGTAAAGCCTATTTTTCTTTCTACAAGCTTTTTCCAACCTCTTTTTTGGAATTTTGTCTATACTCTTTCAATGGACAATGTTGGTCATAAATTGTCAAAAATGTCTCTAAAAATGCTTCATATGATTCATTAATATCATCTACATAAACTTCTTGCCAGTCATAATTCAAGAGTTCTGTCTTAAAAGCTATATTTGCCTCCGGTGATTTTATTCTAATCAAATTGTTCTGTTTCTTTGTTCTTAATTTTGACTTATTGTTAATCTCCAACACTGTAAAAACAGGCAAATGATCACTCACATCAGTCACTAACAGTCCAATTCCACTTCAAAATTCCATCACAGTTAATAAAGTGTTCTGAGAGATAACTAGACTTCTGCACCTCCTCATGGCTCTGTTTTCAGGCTATAAAAAATCTAATCGACGGGAGACTTTGGCCAATCACAGGTCATTTCAGAGAGAGCATTCCTATTGGCTGTGCTCCGGCCGGTGGGCGGTGCTTGGTATTTCATCAACTGTTCTCAACATGGCTGCTGGGTCAGGATTTTACAGCTAAACAGTACACCATGTTTCTGAAAACATTTGAGGCGAGAAATAGGCATTACAGTAACAGAATATTGATTCATATTTGATCAACGCTGCCTAGTTTGATCGTTTGATCGGAGCTTGTGAGTGATTGACAGCTGCTCAGAGACGGCAGGCTCCAGCTCGGCTCTGATTGGTTGTTTTCCTCCAGTCTGTGAAATCTTGCAGATGCCGTTAGAAGCACCGGATGACACCGGATGACACGGAGACACATGATTTTTTTCAGATTACCTTTCTCGTGCACTACTGTCAGGATATAGTGACTGTTTTATAAAAAATATTTGCATATTTGCTCCATTTCTACCTACTGCTGCTTTAACAAACATTGTAACAGGAAATATAAAAGGGCTCATTTAGATTGTTTATGTTGTCAAATATGAGAAGGTCTATTGACCACAGACACCGATGTGAATGAGTTCATTTTATCTTCAGTTTACAATCACTTCCAGATGTAAAATCATAAAACTGAGATTAAAATCTGTATCATTGTCATTCTTTAATTCAAGTGTAATTCAACAAACAAAAACCAAATAGATAGTCCATAATGCCCAAAGTTCTTTCAGGTGAAGAGTAACAATCTTAACTGATATTGCAAACACAGCTCATAAAGAAGTGAAACTGAAAACAACCAAAAAGCATTTGTCCATTAAGAAATACACAGCAATTAAAGGCAAGTGAAAGTGGTGAACATCTGCAAAGAGCTGATGAGCAAATACACTCAATTTGCCAACAATTAGCAACATTTGCTGCTATAATCTTGATCTGAGAGTCAAACAACTGTAGCTTCTGGTAAAAATGCCATAAATGAATAATACCTTGGTATTGGTATTATAAAATGGTGTGTTTGTATCATCAGTGCACTATTGGTGATACACAAACAGAATAAAATCCCTTCTACATATTCTCGACTGAATTGAAAAGACATTCAGTACACTTACTGACCTGCTTCAAATCAGCAATTCAATACAAACTACACATCAAATAATCATCATGTGGACTGCAAGTGGCCACGATACAGACGTGATAGACATTCTTTTGTCTATCGCCCATTCCTCAAACTACAATGTGCGTCAGTGACAAACTAAATGCAGATTACAACACACAAACTCAGAACCACTCACTATTAAATTATTAGTACATACAATGTCTCAAGTGGTTTTTACATTGTCAGCTCATTCACTTCATTTTTATGTACATGTGCATCATTTACATTGCAACCAAGCACACTGCATATACAAGCATACAATGCTTTTACAATTCTTTTTTTGTTTGTTTGTTTTAAAATCAAAAGCTATCTTACAATTCCATAAGTCTTTTCTTCATGGCAGATATGTTTGTTCCTGCTGCGTGGATGTTTTTTTAGGTTGAGACTGACAGTTCTAATAACTGAGCTGTCAGCAGGATTGCCTCAGAATATGGTATGCGTTGAGAAATTGTATGCAAATCATGCACGCAGGGCTGAGACGTGGGGAAGTATAATCCTTCAAGGAATGTTGCACACTTTGAGAAAAAAAAGTCTTGCAAAACCAAAGTAGTGTATGAGGAAAATATGTTCTAATTTTCACATTAAATTCATTTCAATTTAAATAACATTTTCACATAGTGTCCAAAGTCCAAGCGCTCGTTTTCTAAGAGGGAATAACTGTGCATTTTCTTTTCAACACACTACAGAGCTTCATGTGAAGTTGGGACGGCGTGTGGGAGAAACAATAAGATTAAAAGCAATTTATAGTCTTTTGACTTTTTTTTTTTTTAACTAATATATTATTATTTTGTGTGTTGATGCAATATTAGGCTTTAACGTAGCTCTGGACTTCTTTTTTTAAAACCTTCTTTGATTGCTCATTAATTAAAAGCGAACCTGAGAAGATGAGGAGGTAGATAGCATAGTTGCAGTGAGGTCATGTGATTGTACAATACAGTCGGTCATTCTCTGTGCAAACATGGAGGAGACCCAACATTTCAGTGGTTAGATAACGGCATGCAAAGCTGAGCAATGCATTTTTTGTGAATTGCTGTTCTGCTGCTATGATGCCAGTAACTTCATATTATTTTCCGTTAGCAGTCGTCCTGGTATTCAGTCAGTTGGGTGAAAGATGATCAGCTGCTCTGCTCGTCCTTAATGCAACAGGCTTTCTTGATGTCCCTGGGGTGCTCAAAGGCGGCTTGGACGAACTGACCAAACAGGCGCTCCATGTAGCTCTCACCCCGGGGAAACAGACCCTGCAGGAAGGCGATGTGTCCGCCGTAGGCCGTCAGCAGCAGAGCGACATTAGGCAGGCTCTGGACTATGGTCAACGGGAAGGCTGAGGAAATACATTAAAAAAGATTTAGTGAGTTAGCCATGTTAAAACATTAGATAGAAAACATCTTTTGTAGCATGGGGACTGAAATATTAACCACAGAGCAACCAAGAGCAACTTTACACGCCTAGGTGATGTTGAAAAGACGTCGATTGCTCAGTGGGGATTAATCTGTTGATTATTTTCTCGATTAATCGATTAGTTGTTTGGTCTCTAAAATGTCAGAAAATTATGAAAAATGTTGATCAGTGTTTCCCAAAGCCCAAGATGACGTCCTGAAATGTCTTGTTTTGTCCACAACTCAAAGATATTCAGTTTACTGTCATAGAGGAGTAAAGAAACCAGAAAATATTCACATTTAAGAAGCTGGAATCAGAGAATTTGGACTTTTTTTTCTCCAAAAATTACTCAAACCGATTAATCGATCATCAAAATAGTTGGCGATAAATTGAATAGTTGACAACTAATCGATTAATCGTTGCAGCTCTAAAAACACGTCCCCTTCACAAATCCTTAAACTGCATTTAGACCCACACACACACACCACTGCACCTCCATTTTACTATAACATCTGGCGGTCACCCAGAATTCATAGAACTGATCACAAAATAATGTTAATTAAGTGAAAAGTTACATCAGAAACTGCAAGCCTGACACAACGTTCATCTTCCCCTGTTGTCTACTCACCGTTTTGGGGAGAGAAGGGGTCGTCAGCAGCGTTGAGACACAAGATGGGAACTGCTGTGTTGGGGAGTTTATGGTCTGGGCTGGCATCGCGGTAATAGTCCGTGCAAGATTTATAACCAAACAGCAAAGAGGTGAAGCGTTCGTCAAACTCACGGATAGTCTGCGCCTAGAAGAGAGGGATGAAAAGGAAGAGGAATCACACATGAAGGGAGATGAGAAAACTATGACAGAAAAGCAAAATGTAAAGAACGAGCCATACCTTTAAGACATGTTCAATGTCCACCACTTTCTCCAGAACCTTCCTGTGCCTGTGACAAACAGATGTTTGTTTGTTTTTTAGTCAAAAACGCCAAATTGTTAAATTAAATGTAGGAATGTACGAAATTGCGACTTATCTGACCTGGTGACAGCATGACACAGGCCGTTGGTGAGGTATCTGTTGAAGAGCAGCCAGTTGAGTGGTTCTTCCATGGAGGCGGCGGACTTCAGTGCGTTCCAGGGGACTGAGATGGTGAAACCCGCCACCATCCCTGAGTCTGTGCGCTTACGGGCCAGGTAGTTTAATAATAACATGCTGTACAGGGTGAAAGAAGAGAAAAAATACAGTAAAAGACAACAATTTAACAAAAAGGTGGTAACTAAAGGGAAGACAGAGAACACAGATTGGATAAATTTGACCATAAAATAACTTTTTCGATAACTGAGGAAAGCAAGCAGTTGGAAACCATTACAGCATGCACCAACTCACCCTCCCAAAGACACACCAGCACCAAGCACAGGGGCATGTGGGTAGACTCCTTTGACATGGTGCACCACACACTCAAGATCTGAGGTATTGGCAGCACAGTAGGTGACGGGCGTCTGAAGCGAGCGGAGGGACAGAGGAGGAGCGTTACGTGCTGTGTTCAAGTGCCAGATTTTGTGTTTGAACTGCTACTACAGCTGGCGTCATTCTATATTCATCTGATTGTCTCAAAAAAATCCAGTGAAAAGACCAAAACCAACATTCCCTTAGTTCCAAATACCCTGCCCGACTGCAGTATTTAAAGTTCCCTTTGTTCCTACTGAAGATGTAAATCTTTAAAAATGGGACACAAATATATAGTTAATTTTTTTTAAAAAGGCAATGTCATTTTCTTAAACAGCTGGGCACTGTAGTTTTTAGCAAAAGTGATATGTGGTCTGAAAAGTTTGGGAACCTCTTTTCTAGTGAGTATTTAAAGCAGCAGGACGGTCTATATTTGACTAAAAATAAACTACAGTGCCCATGTTCATCCTTCTGAAGGAATACATCACCCCAAATTCAACAGTGCAGCTCATTGATGTGTTTTTAATAGTTTTTGGACAACAATGGAGATCTACGGTACCGACGTACAGCATTAGCTATATCAGGCCAATACTTGCTCAGTTCATTGTTGGTTTTCGTCTTTTCATGAGATTTGTTGACCATAACAAAAATACTGAATATCCTGTCTTATTCTTTAAAAAAAAAGTGGAAATAGCAGGAATACTAAGTATCTCTAGTTTTACTTACCAACAACTCTTCCCCTCCAAGCCCTCTGTTGTTGAAGACCACACATCTAGGAAAGAAAACATCTATAAAAACAGCTACAGCAGTTACTGGAAATATTAAATTCACTGCAATAGGAATGTTCAGGGTGTTCACATTTCACTTCTGATTTTGGCACACGGATAAAGAGTTTTATCATTTAAGAGGGAGATAAGTGAGGAGCACAACGGACCTGTAGCCGCGGCGGGTGGCCTGGATAATGGCATGGCGCACATAGGACTGCTTGCTGTTGCCTGTGAGGCCTGGGAGGATCAGTACTGTGGGGCGGGTAGAGGATTCTGGGTAGGTCGTGCTGTCCCGATTGTCCACCCAGTCCAGAGAGATCTGACCACCATCAACCGTACGGATCATCTCACTGATGGATGAAGGGACGATTACTAGAACACATGAACTTAAATACTATAAAAGATACTTTAGAACGATAACAGGATGACTGGGTCAGACAGCTAAAGGGAACTCGTGCAGGAGGTTCATCCTACTTGCGATAAGTGACGGGGGGTCTGGACTTGAGGACGGCACAGACGAGGGTTTGAACGCGGCCTCCCCAGCACCAGGGAGTGGGACTGAAGCACTCAGCCACCACAGGACAGTGCTTGTGGAGGAATGCACTGAAAGCCTTGCTTGAGACAAGGGCTGGCGTCTGAGAGGAATGGAGACAAAGAGGCAAAACACAGGTGTCTTGTAATTAGTACTTGTGTTACAGACAAAAATGTATGCAAAACAAGCTGGGGAAGGGCAGATAGTATGAGAGGTATGATGGAGGTATGTGGTAAACAGTACCGTGTTCTACAAAAACTGAAAAACAAACATTTTCTACAATATAAGAACATGTCGTATGAAATTCATACTGCTGTATATGTTTTGTTATAGTAGTTAACTAGCCCATGACATCTGGACTATAACACATACAAAACATACAGCTTGAGTATTATGTGGTATTAAGCCAACATACACCCAGTGAGACAGATAATCAAAGATTGAAAATTGAATGAATATTTAAGTCATTTATCAAGTTACGATGCCAAACATTTGCAGTTTTCCAGTTTCTCGGAAGATGTAAACATTTGGTGTTTTTTCTCACATTGAAGGCATCACCTTGGGCTTTAAGAAATTGCGATGGGCATTTTTCACAATTGTTTTTATATTTTGTAGCCTAACAAAAAAATTGATTAATTGAAAAGGTAATCAGCAGATTAATCAATAATGAAAATAACCAGTAACACTTTATTTCAAACTCCCTACAATTTGTTTAAGTGTTTATTTGTTGTCAACAAGTATGACTCGTCCTACGAGAGATCCATAACTTGCATATAAAGGTGAAAGAAAATGGCTAAAACAGTAGATGTGTTAAAAGCTGAAAAAGATATGATTACAACTATGTTAATGATGTTATCAAGCATTCATTACCGCTTTATACACCATTTTGGATGCTTAATATGATATACAATTAGAAAATGAGATTAAATCTCCTTATGACTACGATATAGTGCGTTATATGACTTGTTTATATGCTGGTTATAAATGCCAAATAGATGTAAAAATAAAGTGTTACTTAGCAAATAACCATTAGTTGCAGGCCTAAACATAATATTAATCAAATCCGTGTTAAAATGCCCTCAATTTTGTAGAACAAAGTACAATAACATTAGGCTAATATATAATATATTCATATATTAACCATACATATTACATAGCTCAAGAGGTCATAGTAGGATTTTTTTTTCTTCTGGTGTGTAAAATAAAGATAGCTTGAACAAAATGATTAAAAAAAAACTTTTAAAAAGAGATATTGAAAAATATAATAAAATAAAATAAAGTAGACTGAGCTCAAATAAAAAATAAATATATATATATATTTTTTTTAAATACAGTAAAATAAAAATATAATTAATAAAAAATAAATAATAAATACATTTTTAATAAAAAAAAAAAATGGACTGAGATCAAATAAAAATAAAAATTAAATAAGAAAATATATTTTCTTTAAAAATACAGTAATGTGAAAATATAATTAAGAAAAATTAAAGGAAAATAAAGTAAAATAAAAGAGCAGACTAAGATAAAATCCCAAAATTAAAAAAGATAATAATAAATAAATATTCAATAAAAAATAAATAAAATAAAGTAGACTGAGATCAAATACAAATAAAAAATTAAATAAGAATATTTTCTTTTTTTTTTAAAACAGTAATATAAAAATATAATTAAGAAAAAATAAAATAGAGAAAATATAATGGAGCAGACTAAGATAAAATCCAAAAATAATAATAAATAAATATTTAATAAATATAAATAAATAAAACAAAAATATGTTTTAATTATTAAAAAAAAACTTTTAAAAAGAAATATTGGAAAATACAATAAAATAAAATAAAGTAGACTGAGATCAAATAAAAAAATTAAATTAAATAAGTTTTTTTTTTTTAAATACAGTAAAATAAAAATATAATTAAATTAAATATTTAATAAAAATAAATAAAATGAAATGAAAACACAGTTAACAAAATTAGTAGAATAACCCTAAAAAAGAGAAGGGATAAGATAAAGATAAGAAATAACATGTCATAATAAAGAAATGAGCGCAAACCTTTCCCCCAGTGACTGACCTGACACTTGCGGCCCCACAGATAGTACAGTGCGGCCGTGAGGGAGCAGATGAACACCGTGTAAGGTCTGGAAACACACTCCCAATATGTTCTCCATAGCTCCAAATGTGATAAAAACATAGTTAGCTGCAGTAGAGAGCTAACCGGGTCTAGCTGACGGTAATGTAACGATAAATGACTCCTTTAAAGCCGACACAACGGGGACAGACAACAGACGTGTATATATATATCGTTATTAGTTACAGTAATATGCGCGACAACCTGCCTTCATCACCACCAGCTAACGTTAAAGATGTTTTACAGCTCCTCCTTCACGTCCCATCACCTCTGCCGGTGATGGGAACTAGCCGGTAATCCACCGGTAAATCCACCTGCCCGGTGTTTCCTGCTGCTTCCTGCTTCGTATGTTTAAAGAGACACCTCCAATGTCAAAGTCCGCCTCATGTTATACGGTCCGGCTTTACCATGGATCTATAGATGTAGATAGGACGAGAGAGGGCATCCAGACACAGGACTACAAATAGAGAAGTGCACTACTGCGCATGCGCTGTTCTTCTTCTTCTTTTTCTTTGGTGTTTATTGGTAAACCAGCTTATAGGTGCATTACCGCCACCTATTGCACTGGAGTGTGGAGCAGTAGTTTGGCAGGAAAAATAAATAAATAAATAAAAAATAAAATTAATAATAATTATTATTATTATTATTTAGTTATGACTTTATTCTCGTAATATTACGCCTTTTTTCTTATAAAGTTATGACTTTATTCTGTAACATTACGACTTTTTTTCCTGTAAAGTTATGAATTTATTCTCGTAATATTACGACTTTTTTTTCCGTAAAGTTATGACTTTATTCTGTAACATTACGACTTTTTTTCTTGTAAAGTTATGACTTTATTCTCGTAACATTACGACTTTTTTTCTTGTAAAGTTATGACTTTATTCTCGTAACATTACGACTTTTTTTCTTCTAAAGTTATGACTTTATTCTCGTAACATTACGACTTTTTTTCTTGTAAAGTTATGACTTTATTCTCGTAACATTAA
>CAKAKR010042918.1:0-11506 GCA_916700685.1 Adelosebastes latens | reverse complement strand
TCCCTTTAAGGCACTTTTCTTTTTTTTTTTTACATAAACCACCCCTGTTATTATCAGTCACAAGTCTTCAAGCTCAAGTTCCATTTAGTGCTACATTAACTTCTCCATCTTACTTAAAAAATACCAACCTGCCTCAACTCAACTACTCCTTCTTTTATAGAAATATTTGTTTAACAAATACTATTCTTAACACCAAGGCCAGCAGTTTTCATGCTTCCACGCCGCGACAGGTTTGTGAGTTGTCCGTCCTTCGCGTTCTTGTGATATCTCAAGAACTCATTGAGGGAATTTCTTCAAATTTGGCACAAACATCCACTGCGTCTCAAGGATGAACTGATTAGAATGCGGTGATCAAAGGTCAAAGGTCACTCTGACTTCACAAAACATGTTTTTGACCATAACTCAAGAATTTATATGCTAATTATGAAAATTCAGACAAATGTTAAACAGGATGAAATGATAAAGTGATGACATTTTGGACACAGATGTGTGTTTTTTATAGCGTCAGCAATTTTTTAAAATGACGTTCACAATTGCTTGGCATCAAAGTCAAAGCAGAGCAATCAACATTGTTTGCATATGATATAACCTTTAGAGACAGTCATGCTGTTTGATAGCAGATGACAAATGCTTGACTTATTTTGTTGATCCACAGACTGTTATGATTTTTTTTACCCAAATGAGCTTCATTCTCTATTGTCAGTTTTGTCAGCGCAAAATGTACCCGTGTCCCGAGAGTATTCTCCTCGGGGCTCTGAGTCACTTGCTTTCCACGTTCACTCTCTCTGTGGAGCAGTTAAGGACTTCACGTTACATTTTAGTCAGACTGCCCTGGAGCACAGGAATATCATAAGAATTGGACTATACAGAGGACAAATGCTAATATATCACGTTCTCACAGAGCAGAATTTTTTCCTTTAGTAAAAAGACTGTTAAAGACAGTTCTGTTTATAGTGAAGAATCCCTGCATTATAAATCAATTACACATTTTGAAACCAAACTTTCATTAACTTCAATCATCATTAGCGGTGTTTTGCCTCCTAAGTTGTTGTTTTATTGATTGCTGAAAACTGAGAAATAATGTTTTGTGTATTTTAGTCACAGCTTTTCTGAAAACTAATGATCTTTTCAATGCTCTGCAGCCCATTTCAGAATAGTTTAATTTCATTTCATGTCCTCATTTAACTCAGAGAGATGATGCATCACATAGCCGTTTGGTTTATTGAAGGAGCAAGCTTCCACACCCATCAGTGTCCTGCTTTAGTCAAAACTCTGAGCACCGCTACATGTAAAGAGATGGCATTATGGTGCGTTTATCAATAAACCTCCACAATTATTTTAGTTTTAATGACCTGTGAAAATATCCATTTCACTTTCACCTTCTTACTTATTTCTGCAAATACGTTGGTGTAATGATATTTTTGGCGTTTGTCTTGGTGCCTAAATCCTTGCTGGTGGTCTTAAAGGCCACAATGTTCATTATCACCTGCAATACAGACGAGTTGGATCGTGCAAAGCTGGTCCTTCCTGGGTATGGTGCAAGAGGAAATTCAAATTGTAATGGCTCATGCCAATGTTATGACAATATACTTATTACATTTATGAGATACATCTTATGTTTGAAGTTGACATTTTGGCCTGAGGGTGGCACTAGATGGAAGCTGATGGACAATGGTTCATCATCTAAGGAGCATGAATGTGTTCATTTCTTCTTTTTTTTGAAAATGGCTTTTTAGAATTTGATATTTATTGTATACAAGTGGTAAAATGGCTGCATTTAAATACCGCTTTTTTCCCATATTTTGGTGTTGAATGGACCAACTGACCGACCATCCCAGCCCCCCGCTGGCGGTGTACAATCCATCTGTACATCTGAGGAATTCAGTTGGATCCTAGTGGCTCTAAATAAAACGTTACTCTCAGGATTTCACAACACATTTTTATGGTTTTAGAAGTTAAAGTTTGTGTATTTATACACTATCAGCTTAGACTTTGTTCGCATTCACATGCATATTGGCACAACGTAACTGTTGATATAAAGCACTCACTGTAGTTTTGTGCCTTGGGTATGTCACATTTTACAACCTACACATCATGATCATTTTACTGGAGAAAAATGTTTTGCAGCTACTGTTATCTAATCCATCCAGAGCTCCTGTTTCCAAGATATTACAGATATCTCAGGGAATTGCTTACACTCGTAGCTTATCCTATTTAAAACCAGTGAATGTCCTTAGTAGAGCGGGAGTTCAGTTTCTCACCCAAAGGCACTTTGGGAATTATGGAGCATGCCTTGTTCACTCCCCCTGCCACAATTTTTCTAGCTCCTCCAGGCTTGCAGATCTGCAACTTTTAGGTGAAAATGTGTCTAACAATAAGGCTACCACCACCCAATATGTCCTTAAGTAGTGTCACTTTGAAAACTTCTCTGTCCTACTTTCCATAAGCTAAAATTAGATGGAAGCACGTGTTTTGCTACCCCTTTTTGAAGTTAAAACTTGTCTCCTTTTGTCTCCTTTTTCCCTAATAGATCCCTCGTGGAGGACGACGACGCTCACATGAAAGTTGCTCTGGGCTATGGTGATATGGGCATCTCTGCTCACCTTCAGCCATCAAAGACTGGAAACACTCGATTTTTCACAAGCAACACACACAGCTCAGTGGTTCTTCAGGTGAGAGTTCGGACACGTAGCGACAACGTCTCATGAAGTGCTGAATGTTAAGTCAAATATCATGGTCTAATGTTTCCACTCTTCCTTATTGTTCCTTCAGAGCTCCTACGAGCAGTGTAGGCTATATAGCACAGTCCATGGCATTGTACCGATTGCAGGCTGGTGAGGCAGTGATTCAGATTTCTTACCACCACTTTTGAAATGAGATAAATCCCTATCCAAGTTAATATACGCCTACCACAAGACTACAAACTGGTTGATTTGCAAAATACGTTTAAGAGCTCACGGCATGAATCACAGGATACAATTTAATAGCTTAGACAATATCCCAATGATTAACCAAAGGCATTTGGGATTTGGTTTCTGTGTAATTTGATATGAAGAGTGAGCACAACAAGAATATTATGAAACACTGCTGATCGAGAATGTTACAGAAAATAATTCTTTTAATTTCTTTTGATTTTAAATTCTTGAAGTGACCTACTTTCTTCCTAAAATATGTGTATTTGCAGCAGTCATTTAACAGTTAAAGCACAAAGCATCATATTGATAAAGAACACAAACTCTCATTGAAGTGTATCTTTTAATGTTAACCATGCTCACAAAAAGCTCCCTCCCATATAGCAGAGAACTGAATAATCTATCAAAATTACACCATAAAGGAGAAGCAGAAAGTGAAAAAGTTGATAATCGATTAAAAATTGTGCATTCTGTAATATATATAAAATAGATGGGAAAATCAGCATCATGAATTATTCAGGAAAAAATTCTTTAAAGGAAGTTATGGATTTCATCTTGCATAGCAACATGCTGTATTACAGAATTTCCAATCTGCACTCGGTGGTTGCTTCAGCATGTCACCAATTTGCATAAAGTTGAGTTCAACATCAAGTTGTTGTAGACGGTGCTGGTTTACTGCTGTCACAGCAATGGCTGCCCTTCGTCACCGGCTCTCTGTTGAAAATGAACGGCTGTTGTGTTGGCTGCTTTTGTTGCACATTAATCTCTTGGTGTCAGAGCACAGTAAGAGAATGATAATGATCTTTCTGGGCCATCTGATCTTACGCCCTGTAGCCACAATTAGTTAGCACACTCACTTAGTCTCAGTGAGCTGGTGCATTTGAAGCACCCCAGCGACAACTCATTATTATAGTAGTTTATTGAGTTGTTGTAATATGTTAAATGTATGTCTTCTTGCTTGGATGCTATTAGTGCTACCTGTTACGACTGGCTCGTAAGCTATGGCAAATAATGGGATGGAGATGAAAGATGTGTTTAACTTAACAATTTTTCATTTAATGCAAAAGATGTTGTAGTCAGTAAAATCAGGTGTGCAGATAAGTGAGTATGTTTGAGAAAAGAAACCTCAGACCCCATGTGTAGACAGCCTCAGGTACGCAGCAGCAGCAGCCAAGCGATTAAACAGTGGATGCAAAATATGACTCTCCAAAGGCTACATCATGTAGATTAACAGCGCAGCCATTCAAGTCACTAATAACCTCACTGATTAAAGGATAAGGATGGGATTATTTGTTTTAAATATCAACAATTTCCCTGAAGAGACTAATAAAGCAGTGAATTGATCTGTGCAGCCAAAGTCTGATGTACTGCAGCTAATGACATTGAACTGTTTGCCAGGGTCATTTGACTAGTTCTCAAGGAAAATGGCGATTGTATCGGCCGCTGAATTGAGACACAGTCTGTATAAAAGAGACAGCCGGCTTGGCGGGACTACTGGCGCGCATGCACGCACATAGACGGCGACGCTGTTGTGTTACACGTCACGCCGACACGAGTGAGTCCCGGTGAGTCCGCGACTCGCCGCAAGTTGGTTTATACGTACATTTATACAGATGTAGCCCACCACATTCTTTGCAACGGTACACATAAAAACGGCCGCTGCTCTGACCATCTTGCTACGTTGAATGTCCGCTCCTATTCTATTTCTATGGCCTCCATGCTGTACTAAGTACAGTCCCTAAGTCCCCACTGTGTTGCAATGCCTATAAGGGGATAATATACTGTAGCTCCAAACATATGATTCTGAACCAGTTGCGTGCAAGACAGTCAAGAAAACAAGCAGGCCACAATCAGCCAGTCGCCTAAAGTAGACCAGAGGGACGTCACATACCATTTCGGGTCCATGAGCTCACACCTGACATGCCGTGGTCCACTTTTCTGGAATAAAACCACTGCATAGTCCAGGTACCCTAAGCTTGGCTCAGTAACAATCATCCCTCACCTTTCTCCTCTTCTCTTAGGGATTTGACCAGCTGAGGATAGAGGGTTTACTATGTGACGTCACACTGGTGGCTGGGGACGGCGATGAAGCTTTCCCTGTACACCGCGCCATGATGGCCTCTTCCTCCGACTATTTCAAAGCCATGTTCACAGGTGAGTCTGAACCAGAACATCTGCTCAATAGGGGGGTTAGCCATTTTACCGGTACCAGTTCCGCTGATTTTTGTGGCTCCTTGTTGCTATGGCGCATGCATTGGATTGCTTTATATCTTCTTCGCTCCTGCACTGTATCCTCCGGTGAAGCATTTTTTATTCATGAACATTTGCATGCTTTAACACAGTCGCAGTGCTGCCACTGTCATTTTGCCTCCTGAGGAATTACTCAAATTGACCTTGTGCCCACATCCCTCTGGTATAGTGTGTATCTTCATAACAGTTTCCATGTTGTATAGCCAACCTGCTCATTGTTATGCATTCATGTTCATGGTCATTTGTACTAAGTGATTATAAATGTGACTTAATAGCTTGTCTCATCTCTTCGGCACACTGTGTGTAGAGAACTTTGAGTACATTTAAATATATACAGTACAGTGCATGATGGGTATTTTCAGGAATAGCAGACAAACTGACGTATCTTAACATAAGGTGCATTTTTACAAACATTTTTTTGTATGCAAAAAGGTAATTAAACTGAAAAACTTGATTAGTAATTTTGCACCCTTGTGATTTGAATTCCATTGTAAATAATGAGCAATGAAAGGGAATTTTAGTTTCAGAACAGTCGGCAGAGTTACTTTGGATCTCATATTGCGACAGTAGTGGAAGTAACTTTGGAGATTTGGCATTTAAAGTATATGATAAAGATGAAAAATATCTGCAAGATCATTTCTGCAATGAGAACAGAAGCAGAGCTTGTTAAAGTAGTGAGTAAGGGGAAACTGTACTTAGTGTGCGATAGCTCATTAGTGATAAGGGAGCTGTGTGAGCACAGACGCTGAGCAATGGGATTCTCCCTAAGACCTTCAATCCTTTCTCTGAACATAAGTCCTTTGACACTGAAAACATTTCGTTGTCATTTACACGCAATGGCATATGCATCTAAATGAAACAATGCGTTCTTTTCAGCTTAATTTAGTTTTGCTTAGTCATACAAGCTTTATTCTTCAAGTTCTTTAAAAAAAATCAAATAGATGCGGCTGCTCACAGACCCGTCAGTCAAATAAGATTAAGTATGAGCATCTTCTTTTTCTTATCCTCCACCCTCTCCCGGTGCAGGTGGAATGAAAGAACAGGATTTAATGTGCATCAAGCTTCACGGAGTAAACCGAATAGGCCTGAAGAAGATCATTGACTTTATCTACACGGCCAAGTTGTCACTCAACATGGAGAATCTGCAAGACACACTGGAGGCGGCCAGCTTCTTACAAATCCTTCCTGTGCTGGACTTCTGCAAGGTTTTTCTTATATCTGGGGTAAGGACGCAGACGCACAAGCCACAACAGCACATTACTGCACAGAACACAGCTTTCCTCTAGTGTTGGCCTGTTGTAAACAAGTTGAACGTGTCGCCATTGGCTGAAACAACTTGATATTAGGACTTCTAATAATTGTTCCCCCAAAATATTTTGGATTTAAACTGCTCTGGAAGTCCAGTGGGAGTGTCTTTTTAGAGCACTTATTCAACTAACTTGATCATTGTGCTTGGTGAGAATGGCACCAGGTAACATAAAAGAAGTTAAACATGCTCTAATAGAATAGCAGCAGTCGGTATGTATAAACATTTCATTTTGATATATATAGAAAAAATATATAAAATGGAAAGAATTACCAAAATGTACATGAACTTTGCTGCGTTCAGAAGGTATGAGCTTGCTTTTTCTTTTAAATACGCTAAAATGTTACAAATTAAGGCTGCAACTAAAGATTACATTGATTGAATTCCTAGAGCCCTTATATTGACATCTTGAATTATTTGTCTTGCCAACAGTCTAAAAACTAAAAGAAATACAGTGACAGAAAAGCAGCAAATCATCTTATATTCTGTGTTACAGGTGAAGACTCTATGTTAAATCACTGACATATTCATTCTGTCTAAGGAAGCGAGTTTCTCTGTACAAGTCGGGAAGATGCAGTCATTCATATCCTGAGATGTTTTGTCAGTCTTAGTTGCGGCCATCCAAGATTCTGATTTATCTCCCTGCAGGTTTCTCTTGACAACTGTGTCGAGGTGGGGCGCATCGCCAACACGTATAACCTCACAGAGGTGGACAAATATGTCAACAACTTCATCCTGAAGAACTTCCCCTCACTGCTGGCCACGGGAGAGTTTGTTAAGCTGCCATTTGACCGGTTGGCTTTTGTACTGTCCAGCAACAGCTTGAAACACTGCACTGAGTTGGACCTGTTCAAGGCTGCTTGCCGCTGGTTACGCTACGAAGACAGTCGTATGGACTTTGCCCCAAAGCTCATGAAAAACATCCGCTTTCCCCTCATGAACCCGCAGGAACTCATCAATCACGTGCAGACAGTGGACTTTATGCGCACGGACAACACCTGTGTCAACCTTCTCCTGGAGGCTAGCAACTACCAAATGATGCCCTACATGCAGCCAGTTATGCAGTCAGAACGGACAGCCATCCGCTCAGACAGTGCCCACCTGGTCACCCTGGGTGGTGTTCTGCGCCAGCAGCTAGTTGTGAGTAAGGAGCTGCGTCTTTTTGATGAGAAGGCTCATGAGTGGAAGGCGCTGGCACCCATGGATGCACCCCGCTACCAACACGGCATCGCAGTCATCGGCAACTTTCTCTACGTGGTGGGTGGCCAAAGCAACTACGACACCAAAGGCAAGACAGCAGTGGACACCGTGTTTCGGTACGACCCGCGCTACAACAAGTGGATGCAGGTGGCATGCCTTAATGAGAAGCGTACCTTCTTCCACCTCAGTGCACTCAAGGGACACCTCTACGCTGTCGGTGGAAGGAACGCTGCCGGGGAGCTTGGTGAGTTTATTTCCCTGCTTGTTTGTTTTATCTGTCCTTGTAAGCAACAACAGAGGCCTTTTAATTAATGTTGTATGAGATTATACACTTAAATGTCAAGGAGCAGTAGGAGAAAGTGTGCAGTTTAATAAGGCTGCAAGCATACTGACGCTGGTAATCAAGTGTTGTGCCGACACATCATTTGCTGTTTCAACATGTGGCGTGGCGTTCATAATCTCTGTGTAATTTAATACAATTTAGAGGATGTGCACATTATCATGAACACCTTTACAATCTACTGTAATCCAATACAGCATTTCAACTAGGGCCGTATCAAATAGTTTGAAGCTACATTCATAACGTTGATATGCAAATTATTATTATTATTATTATTATTAATGAATTGCAGAAACATTGCGTGCAATAGTCCACCATTTCTCTCTCTCTCTCTCTCTCTCTCTCTCTCTCTCGCTCTCTCTCCGCAGAGCGCAGTCCTCGTTTCAGTGTCTCAGTCCAAAAGTCAAAACTGATTAAAAAAAATTGATTTAATCATTTCCAAAATTCACAGCATGTTTTTATCTAATGAAATATTCTGCTTCAATCCATATTTGTTGGCATTTAGCCTTTCAAAAGCAACATTTTCACTACTGTCAAAAAATGGCCTCTAAAAGCACCATAAATTACATTTATATAACCACAATTACACAAAATCATATTTTTCCATTTTTCAGGGGGATAACGTCATAAAATATGACGACAGACATTCAAAACTTCATTCAAAAACCTCAGTAGAAGCTTCGAATGTAAAAAAGGCCTACAGCTCTTCTAATTTCAACACATGCACAATCCTTCGTAACATTTAATGTTCAATTTCAGTCGTTAGTGTGCCGGAGAAGTGTCATCAGTTTTGAGGCTGTAGTTTGTTGTTTTGGGTTTCATTATATTATATTGAAGTTTTTATAACTCTTCCACTTATAATATAGTACAATCCAATACAACAAAGCCACGGCCCACACACCCTTAAAGCTTGGTTTATGCTAGCCATAGTGAAGCCGACGCGAGGTGCGCGCACTGCGCTTTTCATTTCAACATGGACGCCTTCGAGGGAAGACTGGCCAAGCCGGTTTGCCTATACATACATCTCTACAACTGTACATGTCACATGACATTACATTCTTGGAAAGAAATAGGCAACACATCGGGGAAAGAAGAGGCTTTTTACCATTTTTACCTTTTTAAGCTGTAACAGAATATGAGAGATCGTTTTGTAAAAGCTAAAAGAAAAAAAGGTGTCATGGAAAGAGTGGCGACCCGAGGGGAAGCACCGAGAGACAGAATATGATTTTGACTTGGAGGTAACCGACAGTAATAATTACAGTACACAAATGAAATGTTTGGCGGTACGTACGTCGGTGTTTAGTGTTTACTGCTGTTTCCAGACAGCCTACTTTCATTTCCGGTGCCACTCGTTGACCTCTTGCTTATCCACAGAATATTTTACTGAATAATAATTCATAATAATGAACACTTTACTGATACAATCTCAACGAATATGTAAGATTGAAGTGAGATAAACCGTACTGGCAGACAGGATTAAGTGAAAAGTTGTCAGTGATTTATAAAGGGGTCGTGTCAAATCATCTTTAGTCAGTAATCTGATGCTTTTCATAGTTTAAACATAATTTTTTGACATTTGGACTCCCAATTCAGCCTCCTAGTTGAAGCACTTCAATGAAGTGATGTATTTATATCTGTTCATTGTAGTTCGGTTGCTGCGTAACCAATCTGGAATCTCAGCAGCCGTAACTGTGGACCACAGAGAGGTGCCACCCAATACTTAAATTCAGCTCTGTAACTGCAGCGGAGAGAGGGAGAGGCCACTGTGTGAGCACTCTTCTCTTCTCTGGGTTATAATTAGACCAAAGAACACGGCCCCGGTTCACTGCCTGTCTACACAACTGCCTTTTTCTGCGTTACGTTCCACTGCCCTTTCACTGCATGTGGTTTAGCCTTGATGTTTTCCTGGATGTGCCCAGCCCCTGCATTATATGTGTTTTCTCTGGGTTGGTCATACGGGCGTGGCTTTATTGTTAATGTCTGAAATGCCCAGATTATAAAAAAGAAAAGCTTAGCAACGTCGAGACCATGATATCTTTAGATATGAGGTGGGGTAGTTAATATATACTTGTCAGACAAATCACTCTGTTTTACCCTGTTATAAGACCTTTTATAGGTTTTTTAAAAAGGTAATTACAACATTGTTTACCTTAGTCACACCATTGATAGAAAAAATGTCACATGATCATTTGACAACTATTCAATAATTGTTGATAATAATTGACAAACGCAGCACAGATCATTTACAGTAACTTTCGATCCCATTAGGGGGTCCTGACCCCACATGTTGGGAACCACTGCTCTAGGTCAGAGAAGTATGCTGCATAGTGATTATTACCAGATGTCACCAGCTACCATGGCTTGACCCCCGCAGTGTCCTATTTTGGTGAACAGCTTGCAGGAAGAGAAAATCATGCTAATTAGGAATGTGACCTTTTCAGCTGATCATAGGAAAACCTGACAGTAGAGCAAAGAAGACATTTTTCAATTTAAATTAGCCTCTGTAGGTAAATCAGCAACATTAATTTATCATTTGTTTATTAAAAGATTTTTAATAATGACGCATTCCTTCTTGAGTCCGACGAAGTATTGTTTCCTAATATGTCTGTTCTACCTCCACTGAGCGGCTGCAAGATGTTGTGCACTGCTCAAGGTCACTTTGATGATAGTTGTTGAGCAAGCAGAGCAAGGTATTCGCTCATTTTCCCCGCTGAGATTTCCCCAGGTGGCTCACACTGCTCTGTGGTCCTGAGCTTACTGCTTTTATTTTGGAACCAGAATATTTTTTAATCATTTTTTTCAAGTCATTGATTTAACCAAAGCCTTTAATAGGTGTTTTTTTTATCCTTGGTGTTCAGCTGAGACTGCTTATTGTCCTTGACCACCGTTAATCAGTTCACCAACTACAACTAAGATATTTTTTTACATGTCATGTGAGGAAATTTTCCCACCGGTTATTAAACTTGTGACAACACCTTTTTACACATTTTACAAGAAAAGATGACGCTCAATATGTGTAGCGTGCTTACTTTGATCTTTAACGTCGGGAGGCGGTGTGTCTGGCCTCTCCGGTCCAGCTTTCGCTGCGGGGCTGCAGGGGTCTACTTGGCGCCGCACTCTCCGGCTGTGACCGCTCCGTCCTCCTCGCAGCTATTGCCTCATTAACGTTGTGGTTTCCTCATAGCATTGGGTTTAAATCTGAAATATTGCCAAATAGGCGCATTTTCTTTTCGCTTCGACACCAAATCCCCGCCATCTCTCGGTCTGTCAACTCTCGGTCCGTCAACTCTCTCTCGTCCCGCTTGTGTGAAATATGACACCTGCTACTCTGAGCTGAGACTCCTTAAGAGGCATTCGCGTTCAGATTGTAGCGTCCGTCGTCCGACTATCTATTCATAACATGCTGCTGATACGCTAAAATTAACTAAATGGGTTTTATTTCTGTAAAAAAAAAAAAAAATCGCGGTGGGTATGTAATGTAATCAGTGTGTGCCCGAT
>CAKAKR010042917.1:31874-56984 GCA_916700685.1 Adelosebastes latens | reverse complement strand
TATATATACTATATATATACATATAATATTATATATATACATATACTGTACATATACATATATATATATACATATATATACTATATATATATATACATATAATATTATATATATACATATATATACATATACATATATATACATATACATATACATATATATATATATATATATATATATTTGACTGACTTCACATGACACAACAGTTGAGAAGCTACTCTAATAAGTGTCTTATTTTTTCCATTTTTTTTGTCATATATATTTGTCATATTATATATAAGTTTATCACAGCTGGCAGAAAGTTGTCAGATGTCCCCATACGTTTTATTTTTACTTAATCATGTAATAATATATTGGTGTATTGTGTTTTTATGTGAATGTGTTTTAATGAGTCCTGTATGGATGTAATATGTTGTTTTAATTTACCCTTTTAATAGCAGTTTTTGCACATGCGAACCCAAGACAAATTTCTGCCTTTTGTATGCGAAAAGCAGATAATAAAGTGTTTTCTATTCTATTCTAAATAATACACATATTTCACTGTGTCTCAGGTGTTTCATTCTGTTAACAGTAATACTTTTTCTTTTTTTTAAAGCTGTATATTGTTGTATGAAGTAAAAGAAACAAAACAAAGGTCAACAAGGTCTACTTGAGGTTCACCATGTCTGGTGGGAAATATGACATGACCTCTGTCTAAATTGAAAGTATACTGCCATCTGGTGGCTTAAACGGCAAACTGCAGCAAACTGAGCATTTCTCTCAACAAAACTTCTACAAGACAGCAGGTTTAATGTATGGGGGTTTTACAAGAAAAAATGTTCCTCACTTCCTCACAGAAGTGTATTTAATGAAAATGAAACTCCCACAGAAGTAGACAGAACACTGGGGGCGACATGGACACGACTGATGGTTATATTCATCTTCTATATGGAATATTTATATGGCATTGTGTTTTATGAAAGACAACATATTAGCAGCATCATTACACTTACTCAATTTAGGCTATAAAGTGTGTGCCAAGGCACACTAAAAAAGGATAGGATAGGACTGTTATGCTCTTGCATGACTCCCATCATATCTGAAAGGATGCTGCTTACATGTATACAGATGATTCCCACTACACAACTGAAGAAGAAGAATGGTACTTTATTGATCCCCAGAGGGGAAATTCAATTTTTTCACTCTGTTATTTTTACACACACATTACACCAGGCCCGAAATAAACACATGCACAAACAGATGTCAGCTCAGAGAATCATGTTATATGAATATAGGACATTAATCCTATCCAGACTCCTGCTGAAATGCATTATTTGAGTTTATTCCCAGGTTTATATCACAATATACATACTGCAGGAATGCTCACACAACTTTTGGCACATCCTAGTGTGTATTGATACCTGAGGCAAGGTGTTAAATGCAAATTCAACTTTTACAAAAATATACCGCAACACTTTTATTTGAGGTGAAGTTAGATCGAGTCATTGAACAGATGCTGCTGCCAATTAGGAAGCCAATTTTGGGGCAATGGTACTTTGAATTATCAGTATGGATATAGTGATTCTCACTTCCTTATAGAAAGCAATCAAAAGTGGTCATGCAGTCATATGGAAGTTAATTAAAGGTCTTATTGATAACATTTTTATGTAGATGAATATTTTTAAAACAAATACATCCACAGAGCTTTTAGAAAGATGCCGAATAAAAGTATTGCTTTTCCTGAAAAAAAATTAAATATTAGAATTGTGAATTAATCATTTAAAAAATTTGGCGGACCCTTCAGTTAGGCCATTCACTACTGTACATGCTACATAGTTCCTGTAGACCAAAAGTCCAAACAGTGTCTGTGTCAAGCTTCCAAAAGCCAGAGAGTGAAAATGAAAAGGGAATGTCTGACTGATATGATCTTCACTTGTCGTTGCACTGGGTGATCTCCTTCAGAGCCCACTTATTAATTTCTATCTCCTGCCGTAAGTTGCAGTACTCCTCAGCCAAGGCCTCAAACTCTTTGCCCAAGATCTCAAAGGAGGCCAGATTTGACTCAACGGACTGCTTCTCCACCTGACATGTCTTCAGCTCAGACTCCAGCTTCTCTCTGAAATTGAGACACAACAACAAAAAGATTGTTAGGGTTTTAGAGAAGCGTCAGCCAGAATGTAGTTTCTGTAATAACTTTTCTAAAGGCTTGATATCAGGAAGTTACAGTTCAAACTCATTGAGCATAGAGAAACAGTATGCATTCCCTCAACTACTATCACTGTGTTGCCTTTGAGAGTGAAGTGCAGTGGGGCGATATGAATGATAACATAGGAATTGCATGATAAAAATAAGAAATAAGTAAGAGATGCACAAAAAGCCTCTTGCCTTATTTTTCTATGAGCACATATTGAGTCCACTGTGTAAGTATCCAACTGAATTTCCACCATCTCAGTCCTTTGAAGGAAGAAGAGAAAAACATATGTTAAAAAAATGAAATGAATGTGATCAGTATCTTATCAATTTTAAAATTGTCCATCCCCAAATAAGTCTTTCCGGATAAGTGCAAATGTATATAAGCGTGCAAAGAACTGAAAACTCCTTACTTGATCTTCTGTAAGACTATTTCACATTTTCCCTCAAAGTAGTCCAACTTCTTCCGGTCCAAATCTGTCTGGATCCTCAGCCTGTGGTCCAAGATGAGAGACTGGAGAAGCTGAATACACTTAATCAGTTCCTGGACACAAGTCAATAAGAAGGAAAAGACATTCAACGCAAAATATATTTTATTTTTTAAACAATTTCCAGTGAGTGAACCTGCAAAACGTGCAAAAAAACACACACATATATATGCGATAATCTTCCAAAAACGGAGGAAATGTATTAACTTGTTTCAGTTAACTACTTGAACTTTAAAGAGCACTTACAGAGAGGTAAAGTTGAGTCCGTCTTTGCAGGAGAACTGTGTTTCCCCGGCAAGTCTCCTTCAGACTCTCTGCTCTTTTCTTCTCTTTGTCCAGCTGGGCTGACAGATGAGACAACTTGATGTTCTTCAGACCCTCACTCTCATTCTCTACAGGAGATTACAGAACAACATCCTGGTCATCATGTCAATGCAGAACAATAAGGTAGTAAAAGCGAATTAGAATATCTACTGGTAGGAACAGATAAGCAAGTGTCTAGATACTGTACCCCATTCAGGCTGATAGTAAGAGAGGAGGCTCAAACACTTTTTCTTCAGATGTTTCTCCAGCTCTCTGGGAAGACCCTGTTTCATTCTTTGAACATTCTGGTGAAGATAAATGCAGCATAGTTGGTAAACAAGCTATATTTGTAACTGAAGTATCTCTCTACTGACAGTCAACTTTCTTTTCCGAAAAAAATGTCTGCTTTGGTACCATACATTGTGTCATCCATCTATCCATCATTTCATCTATTCTGTATCTTTATGACTCACCTTCTCTGGTGGCATGAGCTCCATCAACTGTTGGGAGTCCAGACCCAGAACAGAGGGCTGGTCCTGGTTGGTAGTGCTACTGGGATCCAGCTGTCTGATACACTGAGCCACCAGCAGACACTTCTCCATCGTGTCATAAAACTACACACACACACATACAAACTGAGTGATCTTTTGTCACTTTTGTAAACACAAATATGCAGCTTTACAAGTACCAAAATTTAGATGTTTCAAACTGAGAACTTTAGGTGCAATTTGGAGATGCAATGTGCAAAGTGAGTTGCCCTGTACTGGGCAAATAAGCATGTGAAACGTACCATGTTCTGGTCAGGGGGTACAGTGGCATGGTGCTTCCTGATACAGTGGTCCTGGATCATCTCCTGCAGCCCTTTGTGGAGGCCCTCGGAGCGAAGCCAGAGACGCCTCTGGCTCTGCAGCTTCTGCTCAGCCTGGAATAAAGCATCTCTGTAAGTGCTCACAGATACACAAAACCTAACAAACTCAGACCTGGTTCCATCCATGAGGAGCACCTTTAGTCATAGACTCATCCCCGTCGGCACAACACAAAGCGTCTGGGTCAGTCCTTCTTGCTGGTAGCCATCAGGCTCCACAACCATGGTTGACCCCCACATGAAAACTGCACTATCTGGACTATCTGCAACGACCTCTCCTAACCACTGGTGCACTTTAAACTTTAAACTTACTTTACACTACATCCCATATACCATTTTATAACCTGCACATATTACATCTATTTATTGTACACTACATTTTTTTATTGACGGACGGTACACGCGATGTCCATTCATTATGTTCATTCACTATGTTCAATCACTATGTATATTCTGTATTTCTATTTATTGTTTTATAATCTTTTTGTCTACCTGTACCTCTGTATCTGCGCTTTGCTGCTTTGACACCTGAATTTCCCCTGGGGATTAATAAAGGTTCATCTTATCTTATCTTATCTTATCTCTGTGATTTAAATTCTTACTGGTTACCAGTAGAGGTCATTAAGGTATACACTACTTACTGTGTTATTAAATATGAATATTAAATATTAACTTCATAAAGTGGCAAATATATATAGCTGTTTGGTCTAACTTAAGTTTAGCTGCATCACGTAATAGTGCATCATGCAAAGCAAGGAGCTTGTATGTTAGCAAATGTGGAAGGTAACATTGATGAAGGTTTTGTCCCAGTGCCTGTTGATACCTTTTCCAGCTCTGTCTTCAGTGCGACAGTGAGTCCATTTGGGTCCACATGTTGTGCCAGGGTGGCCAGGAGTTTACAGAACTGAGGGTTCTGGGTCAGATCCTCCTCCGTAAGGTCACACAGAGGGAAGGAGGCGAGAACTGTAAATACAGTAAAACACAAAATCACTGTCAGGAGATTCACAACAGTACAGCACTATTTCAATTCAATTCAATTCAATTTGCTTTATTGGCATGACTGTCAGGTGAACAATATTGCCAAAGCGTCAATTCAATAATAAATACAAATAAAAAAAAGAAAACATATATATACATATATACAATTCATTAAGCAAATTACAATATATAGATATTTAAAAAGAACATGCATGTAAATGGAAGAAAACAATAAAGAAGTAATCAATGCTTGTTGTGTCAATAAAACAAACAAACAAATAAAAAACAATTAATAACAATATATTGCAATATCAAAGGATAAATGTAAGAAACAACAACCGTTGAGAGTAAATAAAAGGCAGAGTGGGAGTTACATCTATTATGTGTTGTTGTTGTTGTGGTTGTCTCTTAGGCTGTGACATGTACTGACATATCCTGCAGCTTCTATGCTGATGACACGATTTTCTCCAAATAGATGTTGTATTTTATTTTGGTCAGAGAGGGAATCAAAATCTTGGAGTTTACATTTAATTTTTGTAAAGAATTTTTTCCTAATTTCTTCATATGTGCTACATTGTAGCAGGAAATGTTGCTCTGTCTCCACCTGTCTCTGTGGACAGAGCTGACACAGCCTGTCTTCTCAAGGCAGCCAGGTCTGCCTGTGTCGGCCAGTCTCTATGGCCAGGCTGTGATCACTGAGTCTGTACATAGTCAATGTCTTTCTCTGTTTCTGGTCAGTCACGGTGGTCAGATAGTCTGCCACTGTGTACTGTCTGTTTAGAGCCAAATAAAATTGAAGTTTGTGTTGAGTTTTTGTGGTAGATGTCCAATAGTTGATGTAATTTTCATTCACAACAGTAGTACAGCACTAACTAACTAACTAGTTAGTGTATTTATGTTCTTACCTTGTTGATGTAAACTGTCCCCCTTCCCAAGAGAGGATACATGTGTGGACTCCGAGCCAGTGGACATATTTCAGCTGAATTATCTTCCTTATTAACCGAGAAACTTCTCAGTTTTTGTTGATTTCTTTAGACTTTTCTCTCTAACTCAAACCACAACATGAAAATGAAATGCGTACTTCCGGAATCAAGCTGCGCGCGCTTGAAAGAAGCGTTCCTATTGGCTAATTTCTTCTTCTTCTTCTTCTTCGGTGTGTAATGGCGGTTGGCAAACCATCTTAGCGGTGCATTACCGCCACCATCTGGACGTGAGTGTGGAACAGGAGATTGTGCAGAAACAAAATAAAAATAAATAAATAAATATAATAATAATAATAATAATAATAATAATAATAATAATAATAATAATAATAATAATGAGGAAAATCCTAGATTCGTTTAACTAAATCAGTTTCTCTTAAAAACTGAATAATTTCACAGTATATGTTATCTGCTGTATTCCCCAATAGACCTGACAATGAAAAGTCCTGATGTTTTGCCTTCCTTAGTGACTGTAAAAGGTGATTCCTCTGGATACTGTAATTCCTGCAGTGTATCAGTACATGTTCGACAGTTTCTGGTTGATTACAATATCTGTGTTTTTCCCAGTTGGGTGCTTGCCTATTCTATATAATGTATGGTTAAGACCTGTATGTCCGATTCTCCGAGGCAGAGGCGATATTGCAAGCAGAAGTCTTGTTTTGCTTTAATAAAGGTCAATAAAGTTCCTTTCTTTTTGGTTTTGACGTGCCTGATTTGTTTCACTTTTCTCTGCCCTTGCTGCAGTGGCAACGAAAATCAATTCAAAGTCAAGAGCTTGGCTAGCAGTTGGTTAGTGAGGAAGGGGGATGGACTCCCAATTAAAATAATCATTATAATGACTTCTTATTATCAGTGCTTGAAAGTTGATTAGAAGAGATTACATTACACACCTTGTTGTTTTTTTGGGGGCTGCTGCGTCCAAAGACAGTCACCTTCCTGCTATTGTCAATAATAAAGGTATATATAATCTTCATTGACATTGATGATAATAAATGATAATTAACCCAAACAACCCTACAGCCACATCTGGGCCATGATGTGTAGCTTATTACTGATCCAAAATAAGATGAAGAACATACAAAAAATGTATTTCCTAAAAACAAACTGGATGTTTAGGAACATCAATAATGAGGGCTGGACTTTGTGATAGAAGGGAAAAAGAATGATGCTCCTTGCATCCCACTTCTTCAGTCTTTTATGATTATTTGCTGCATGGACAGGTTGTCTCTCATCATGTTTTGATGCTGGCTCTGACTATCAACTGGCAACAGGATGGTCAGTTGTTGCTGTTGGTGTTGGCACTAAAATAAACTTGCTTTACTAGAACTTGTTGAATTTCCAGGCAGAGGCAATATTGCAAGCAAAAGTCTTGTTTTGCTTCAATAAAGGTCAATAAAGTTCCTCTCTTTTTGGTTTTGACGTGCCGGATTTGTTTCACTTTTCTCTGCCCTTGCTGCAGTGGCAAAGAAAATGGATAGGGGAATGACTAGTGAGGGGGATGACTAGGGCTCACAATTAAAATAATTATTGTAATGACTTCTTATTATCAGTGCTTGAAAGTTGATTAGAAGAGATTACATGACACACCTTGTTGTTTTTTTGGTGGCTGCTGCGTCCAAAGACAGTCACCTTCCTGATGTTGTCAATAATATCTATTGCTAAAACTTTTTATTCTAAATTATTTGTTATGTACAATTTTAACAGCTCAAGACGTTCTATAACCCTGGTTAGATATAAAACAATTAATTGAGCAGGGGCGTCACATTCTGTCCTATCCATATTGAATCTGGGGTCCCACAGCTGTGAGTATTCCTGTACAGTGGGGCTTTCCCCCGCGACCTCTGACCTCTCCTGTCTGCTTCTCACAGCTGTTTCTCCGCAACAGTCCTTGCCCATGTCTGGTCTTACTGGTGCTGCATTCCTGGTGCTTTGGAACCACCCTTACCTTACTTTGCCCACACAGTTGTATCCTTATTTACTCATTATTCTACTGCAATAAGGTGTGACCAGTCACAACTTTGTGGGTCTAGATAAGATGATAAGGTGTGCCTATAAGCTTAAATTCAGTGTGAGGGTTTTTCCCTTTTCCAGTGTGAATATAGGTGTTTTGAGCATGTAATGATAGATAGATAGATAGATAGATAGATAGATAGATGTACTTTATTGATCCCAAATTGGGAAATGATTGTGTTACAGCAAGCAGGTTATCCAAGCAATGCACAGGAACAGTACATAAAAAATGTACACGTAAACACTAAACACATATACCCATAGAATACAAAATATAAAGAATATTGGAATACACTATAAATATACCTGACTACTACAACTAGCATAAAAAAAATCTAAATTATAAATATAGAATATACCACTATATACATTATCAAGTGTGCAATAACATACTATTTACATTAGCAAAGTGTGCAAGTTACAATGTTTTGTTCTTTAATAACAAAAAATAATAATAATTGAGTTAGTAAATGTGCAAATGTAGATGTGCAAAATTCAACATGTGCAAGAATATTACAGCAGAATGGAGTATGGTTGTGACAGAAACTATAAAGCTTAGAGTTAGAGTGAGGTGTTGTAGAGGGTTATTGCTTTAGGTAGGAACATTTCCTGTATTGGATAAACACAAACAGCTCTGGTGGGATTTGAACCCACAACTGTAACTCTTGCTTGATCTATAATATTGTATAGTTTCATATATTTTTATTAGGAAGCATGTACATGTCAGTGATACAGACTTCTGTGGGCTGTGTATCATGCCTCATTTTTGATATATATCAACAAAAACAGACAATACTAGGAACTAAGGGCAAACAAAAAATGGAGACAAGCAAATACAAAGAACATAAGTAGTTAAAGGAAAAAATAAATAAATAAATAAATAAAACACAGACAACACCCTAATTTAATATTGTATAGTAACTTCACTGTAATGCTGTATCATGCCTCCTTTCTGATATATATCACTAAAAACAGACAATACTAGGAACTAAGGGCAAACAAAAATGGAGACAAGCAAATAAAAAGAACATAAGTAGTTAAAGGAAAAAAATAAAAATAAAATAAAATAAAATAAATAAAAATAAAACACAGACAACACCCTAATATAATATTGTATAGTAACTTCACTGCAATGCTGTATCATGCCTCCTTTCTGATAGATATCACTAAAAACAGACAATACTAGGAACTAAGGGCAAACAAAAATGGAGACAAGCAAATACAAAGAACATAAGTAGTTAAAGGAAAAAATAAAAATAAATAAAATAAAATGAAAAAATGAAAAAATAAATAAATAAAACACAGACAACACCTTAATATAATATTGTATACTAACTTCACTGTAATGCTGTTTACACAATGGCTGGTGGTCCTCACCATGGATGTATGGTCCTCACTCATCAATGAGTGGGCAAAATTAGATATGGGAGCCAGTCAATTTAAATAAAATTATAATTGACAGGGAGGACAACCAATGGAATGTGTTAGGATGCAGCTCCTTAGATTTGATTGGTCAGATTTACGGACCAGCCCTTTTTTGCTGAACCAATCAGAATCAACCAGTGTTGATTGCTGAGGTTTTTAACCAATCAGAATGCTGGATTTCCAAGTGGGCGGGTCTTTAGTCATGGAAGGGGTGGGGTGTTCGAGGTCATTCAGTCCCACTCTTGATTCACTCTATCGGCGTGTGTGTGTTTGTGGAGGACGGTGTAGTTTGGGGAGTAGGAGTCGTCGCGCCGGGCGGCAGTGCAGTGCATCTCTAAAAAAAATCTAAAAAGCTTTTTTTTTGTGGGGGAAAAGAAACGACACAAACTGAAGAAACGACCCCCCAAGTGACGAATTTCTGTGTAATTATTTGACTGCGACACACCAACAAAACACAACGCAGACTGACGGTGACGGTTGGATCAAGGTGTTGATAGCTTAGCAACTAGCCTCCCAAAAGCTAATTCATCCATCCAGCTTAGCCGTTAATCAGACAAAAAACACCCGACAGAAGAGCTCCAGAACCAGCTAGCTTGCTGGAGACAGCGTCTGCGTTTAGGTTAGTTGCCACCCCATCTCCCCATTCACCTCCTGCCCTCTTCCTCCAACCACCCGACACACTGGACATCCACAAGCGGCCGGATAGCGGCGGCGGCGGCGAAGGGCCGGAGCCCGGGCCGTTGCCGGGGAAACTGGGGGTGCTAACGTTACCGGACTCTCCGCCGCCGGGAGGAGTCGGCGTCGGAGTCGGAACGGCGGCTACAACAACAGAAAACAAGCTCAGCTGTAGTGGTGCGGAGCTACCACCACCACCGACGACGACGAGTATGGACGGGCTGGCCGTGGAAGTACGAGGCTCCAATGGGGCCTTCTACAAGGTAAAAACCTGTTTTTTAAGTCGTAGTTTCTCTATTTCTACACCGTTAAAAGTTCTCCTGAGCTCAGCCCCTAGCTAGCTATCTAGCTTAGGTCCAGTTCTGACAAACAGGGATGGTTTCCATTAAGGGTTGGCCATTGTAAGGGTGGGTAGCTTAGCTCCAGCTAGCTGTGTTAAGCTAGGCATCATCACCATGTATGGCCTATATTTTGGTCGTTTTTTAATACATGTCAATATAAGTACAAGCCATAGTATTGGAACTAGCTTCCCTTCCTTGTGACATACCATACAGTACTTCTCTTAGTCTTTAAATGTGCATTAAAAGCTCACATATTTTGTTTTATTCCTTAAGCTACACAGGCACACTTGTCATCACCCATGTGTGGCCTCTATATTTTGCTCCTTTTTAATGCATGTCAATATAAATACAAGCCATAGTATTTGAACTAGCTTCCCAATACTTTTGTACTTCTCATAGCATATTGCTTTTGTCTTTAAATGTGGGATGCAAGCATTTAAAACCCAACTCAGACATCATACAAGTATGATGAGATGCATCAAAAGCTCACATATTTTGTTTTATGCCTTAACGTCCCAGCTATACACTATTGAACCTCATGTGTATTGCACACTTGTCATCACCATGTATGGCCTATATTTTGTCGTTTTTTAATACATGTCAATATATATACAAGTCATAGTATTGGACACCAGCTTCTCATACTTTTGACATGCCATACTTCTCATTGCTTTGTCTTTAAATGTGGGATGTAAGCATTTAAAACCCAACTCAGACAGCTAGTATGATGAGATGCATTAAAAGCTCACATATTTTGTTTTATACCTTAAGCTACACTATTGAACCTCATGTGTATTGCTCTCTGACAAGGAAGAACTAGAGTCAGCTGTTAAGCTAGGCATCATCACCATGTATGGCCTATATTTTGGTCGTTTTTTAATACATGTCAATATAAATACAGGACATAGTATTGGACACCAGCTTCCCATACTTTTGACATGCCATACAGTACTTCTCATAGTCTTGAAATGTGGGATGCAAGCATTTAAAACCCAACTCAGACAGCATACAAGTATGATGAGATGCATCAAAAGCTCACATATTTTATGCCTTAACGTCCCAGCTATACACTATTGAACCTCATGTGTATTGCACACTTGTCATCACCATGTATGGCCTCTATATTTTGGTCGTTTTTTAATACATGTCAATATAAATACAACCCTTAGTATTGGACACCAGCTTCCCATACTTTTTGACATGCCATACAGTACTTCTCATAGCACATTGCTTTGTCTTTAAATGTGGGATGCACGCATTTAAAAACCCAACTCAGACAGCTGTTGTGCAGTTCCTGCTTATACAAGTATGATGAGATGCATTAAAAGCTCACAGATTTGTTTTATACCCTACACTATTGAACCTTTGGTCTCATGTGTATTGCTCTCTGACAAGGAAGAACTAGTGTCAGCTGTTAAACTAGGCACGCTTGTCATCACCCATGTATGGCCTCTATATTTTGGTCGTTTTTTAATACATGTCAATATAAATACAAGCCATAGTATTGGACACCAGCTTCCCATACTTTTGACATGCCATACAGTACTTCTCATAGTCTTGAAATGTGGGATGCAAGCATTTAAAAACTGCTAATCAGACAGCGCTTGTGTGCAGTTCCTGCTTACAAGTATGATGCAATGCATTAAAAGCAAAAATATTTGTTTTATGCCTTAAGCTACACTATTGAACCTCATGTGTATTGCTCTGACAAGGAAGAACTAGAGTCTCTGTTTCTGTTTCAATTCTGCCTCATTTTTAGAAGAAAGTGTAGTTAGTTTCACATCCATACACATGACTTCTTTGTTGCTGCTGTGTCACAGCTTGTTTTTAAAACATCAGATGGCAACTCAAATGACTTCAAATTGAATTCTATACATTCATTTATTTAAAGACAGCTTACATACACGTTTTTATTAGACAGTCATACAGGTTTGGGTCTTGGGATTTCATTGAATTTTAGGTAAAAAACATGTAAGTCACTCTCCCCTGCTTTGTGACATCTTATTTTGTATTCCTCTCAGTTGAAACATGTTTATTTCTCCATGTGCTCTTCATCTGCCTTTGGGTGTTCAGATGGTCAAGCGAGCACATGGTGGTTTAAGAGATGAGCCTATATTTACTCTCCTCATGGTGCTTCACCTGTCGTTCTGTTTTACAGGGTGACAGTTTGGCTGTGGCGTGAATGGACACTTCCCACTCCTCTCTATTACGTCCATTATCTCACCGCTCTCTCATTTTGCGGATGAGATGGACACTTAACTGTGTTTTGTGACATTCAAAATGTCCCATTCCAGTAGATATGTTGTCCTCGATGGGAGAGAGAGAGGGGCAAAAAATCTTTACTGCTTTATTTTCCCTGTTGTGATTGACACATGGGGTGAAATGATTTTGCTTTTTTGAATGCACTTCATTCACATTGGTGTCATAGTGAGTCAGTTCTTCTTTCTAACTATGAATCAGGGTCATATTTATGAACCTGCCATGGCAATGCAGCTCTTGTCAGCAAACTGGCACTTTGTCTTGTGTATAGTAGCAGCAAGCACATACCAGGCAAGCTGATAAAAGCCTAATTAAGGATTCAAACTGTTGTTTTATTATGTTAATTGGGAGTAATTTTCCACATTAGTTTTATTTATTCTTTGGCTGGATATCTTGCATCAACGTTTTTGCACGTTTATTTATATTTTATCATAAGACGACCAATCAAATTAGTATATCTAAATGGTGTCTTGTGTGGAAAAGATACAAATATCCCATCTAATCCTTTTTTGTGAGAGAGGAATTTTGCAAACCTGCCTCCTCCGGTCGGACAGGTCTTGCTCACCACATGGACCTGCATGTGGCTGCAGGCCTGGTGATGAAGGGGCGTCATTACGAAGCTGCCTGGGACCCCTCTCTGCCCCCACCTCTCCACCAGTCATGTCGTGTTAAGAAAGGGGGCTTGCCTGCCCTTTGACCTGGTAGTACTTAGTGGAAGCAATACTCAACCTGACATAACATGCACATGCAGCTGTCTCCTAATGTGACCTGTGGAAATTGGAGGATGTGCACTTTTTCACTCCTGTTGCCATTAGCTGCTCAAGAAGCTAGCCAGCTCTAGCGTCACTGGGATCCTGCATAATGAGAGGCAGATGCTAGCCATGTTTTGACCATAAAGTAGGACCATCTCAGAACAGCAATAAGTGGGAATTAATAGTCAGAGCGGACTGCAAAAAAGATGTAAAAGAGAGCGGGCTGAAACCCTAGCCAGCTCTTGCAATGCAAAGGCAGCACCTTCCCAGCAGGTGAATCCACTCCCCCAAGCATGCTTTCAAGAGTCTGCCTGACCTCTCTGTCCCATATACGGTAGTGTCACACTGAGACATGCCACACCCACCACTTTCCTCCCGTCTCGTCATTACTTGGCGATGGGGGGGCTGTGGGTCAAAGTTTATGGCATGCTATGACAGATTTGTGGACGGCCATGATGGACATGTAACATGTTTAAGCGATCTTTCTCGTAGTAGTTGCCTCTGGACTATCGCATGTTATGTCCATATAGGCATGTGCATACATGTGCCCTTGTAAAACTATAATATTCCAACTTACACCCAAAGAGAAAGCATTTTAATTCTGTTTGTGTGTGTGTGAGCGTGTGGGAGAATTTTCCAGGCTGTCTGTGCTGTCAGGAGGAGTCAGTATTCGTCGTCACTTTACCCAGCACTGAATTCACAGCCAGAGAATTGTGTCAGTGTTGTGATGTCTCGGCTTCCAAAAAGCCCTAGATGCTCTTTTTCAGCAACAGTCACAGTTGCTGTTTACATGCAGAATCAAAAAGCTCACAGCCCCACCCCTCATCTCAACGCTGCCTGGCTTGTGCGATCATGGGAATAAAAATTCTGTCTCTCTGCTTTTCTTTTAGGGTTACATCAAAGATGTCCACGAAGACTCGCTCACAATTGTTTTTGAAAACAAGTAAGTTTCCTCTTAACCTCTCCTGTATGTCTACATTATGATAAATAGTCCATATATTGGGGGAAATGGAGCTTGAACTGTAGTAATTGAGAGTTACGACGACTACTCGTGGCTGGTGCTTTACCCATGCGCTAAAAACTGTCCTCTTCAGCACCCGAGCTCGGCATGCAGCTGTCCATACACGTCTCTGACAGTTTTTTTACCTCCTGCTCTGATCCCCCCCTGCCCTTGCCGTCCTGATAGCATGCACTCCTAGCCCCTCCTACTGTCCCTTTCCACTATCCACCCATCCCCCTGGTCCCTCTTTATCTCAGAGTGGAACAGGGTGCCCCTAAAAATAGTGACCCAAGGTATGCAGGGTGGGAGGGGGTGGCAGTATGGTGGCCTGTGTCGTTTTTGGGATGGTTCCTACCCCCCCTTCTCCTTTTACTTTCTCTGAGCTCATGGAGTTGTTGGAGTAGCTGGTTACATGAGATAGTGAACACCTTTTTTGGTCTTAAACGATAGTAATAAGGCTCTTAATGAAAATTATTTTAAAATGTAAGATTCAAAATGAGCTTGAGAGTTTTTTAAGATATCAATTAGGGCGGTCAATCGATTAAAATATTTAATAGCATGATTGTCCATAGTTAATCACGATAATCAACATTTTTTTATTTGTTAATATTGTACCTTAAAGGGAGATTTGTCAAGTATTTAATACTCTTATCAATATGGGAGTGGGTAAATATGCTGCTTTGTGCAAATGTATCTATATATTTATTATTAGAAATCAATTAACAACACAAAACAATGACAAATATTGTCCAGAAACCCTCACAGTTGCATTTAGCATTAAAATATGCTCAAATCATAACATGGCAAACTCAAGCCCAACAGGCAACAACAGCTGTCAGTGTGTCAGTGTGCTGACTTGCCTATGACTTGCCCCAAACTGCATGTGATTATCATAAAGTGGGCATGTCTGTAAAGGGGAGACATGTGGGTACCCATAGAACCCATTTCCATTCACATATCTTGAGGTCAGAGGTCAAGGGGACCCATTTGAAAATGGCCATGCCAGTGTTTCCTCTCCAAAATTGAATGTAAGTTTGAAGCGTTATTTAGCTAGTATGACCTGGTTAGTACCAATGGATTCTTTAGGTTTTCTAGCTTCATATGATGCCAGTATCTTCACTCTAGCTTTAAAGCTCGCTACAACCTAAAAATCACAAGTTGCGTTCACGCGTTAAAGAAATGAGTGGCGTTAAAACAAATTTGCTTTAATATGCTATTATCGACAGCCCTAATATCAATACTACATGGGCCGATCATTTACTGAACTTTAAGGCACTCTTGTGCAATGTAAAAAGGACATCATACAATGAACATAGTCACTCAAATCACTCATTAAACGGAACGACCCATTTTAGTTTTTATTATGTCTGTTAATGTGTTGCTCTGCGGTGAGTGATGTCATTACAATCCCAATATGACATGAGGGCAAAAAGAGCTTGAGCTAGACTGCTTGAACTACAGCATGTAACAGTATCTATTTTGTTACCTGTGGTTTGTTCATAAGCTGACAGGTGATTTTGTTTTGTCTCTGTGTCATCTTGCCACAGCTGGCAGCCAGAGAGACAGTTGCCCTTCAGCGACGTGCGGTTGCCTTCCCCAGCCGAATACAACAAGGATATTGGTGAAGGAGAGGAGGTGGAGGTAAGGCCTGCCACTTTGCGTCTCTCTGACTCAGCTCATCCACCTTTTCACTAACCTCATACAACCTTTGCACTATTGACTTTTGACTGACATTTACAGGACATCCATATGGCTAAATTATGAAAAATCAAATCTATTATTATGCCCCTTTACGTATTTGTCTGACTGTAAAACATCTTCTGGCACATGTCTGCTTAAAATCTGTTTTAAATCTGGATTTGTATATTTTTGTTGATTTTGGGGCAGCAGATTAGAGTATGATAAATTATGATTGTATACATACTGAACTAAGGATGTGCTGATCGGACTTTTTCAGTCCCGATAGCGATACCTGGGCTTTGGGTATCGTCCGATACTGACTACCGATCCGATATCGGTGTTTAATTAATAATCTGTATGCCTCACTGTGTGGAAGTGACTGGGATCATTCTATTATGTATAAGGCCACATCAGGCTTGACTTAAACATTGCTTTTCTAACTTTGTAAAACAAAATGTGACCAATAAATACATAGATATACATTTATTTTATTGTTCTTTATTATTAAAATAATAAATCGTACACCAGAATCCTAGTAAAAAAACTTCAAAATCAACAGGAATTACAATTCAAGTCTAAACCTTTTTAATGCAGCAACAAATTAGTTAAAACTTAAACAGGAATTAAAATTCCATTATATAATGTATATACTGTAAATATAAAATAGAATTTAATAGATCGGCCCCATTGTCACCGATATCCGATCCAGCTATTTGAGTCAGTATCGGCCAGATATCTGACCCGGTATCGGTGCATCCCTATATTGAACATATAGATGTTATCGTCTGGTGTGAAAGCTAAAGAATATATTACTTGCATTTTGTACAATCAGTCAAAAATTGTAACCATAAACGCACTTGAGTCTTTGATTTACAACATCTCATATTGTCTTTACAATATCCAACAAGTTTACCTCACATATTTTGCATTTTCTCCACATCACACAACACTAGTTGTTTGTACAGTATGCATCCGGTCTGCTTTTGCAGCCATGGCCTCTTTCACTATGTTGCTTTCTGATACAAACAGTTTGAAGCACAGTTAATGGGTGTAATAGTTGTAGTTTTTGTTTGTCTCATTCACTATGTTTCTCCTTACAGGTTTACTCTAGGGCCAACGAACAGGAGCCATGTGGCTGGTGGCTGGCCCGGGTCAGAATGATGAAGGGCGAGGTAAGATGTCCCAAGAACCAAGGAACCATATCTTTAAAAAGATAATAAAAAGGGGTAAATGATGGAAAACAAGACTCGGTCAAAACCGAGTATATGGCTGGAGCGTGTACGGTCATTCTGTGAATTTGAGGCTAAATTGTTACAAAAATAGTCAGTGGTCATGTCTATAATGTTAAATCCAGCGGTACATGTCCACCAGGTCCGGCGAGGACACTAGGGGACACGCTGCTCCACTCAACTGGCCGTTCAAGCGGTGACGCTCCCTATCGTTGACTGCACCTGATCGGTCCCTCGTTTTCTGCTTGCTGTTTCAAACAGGAAACAACATAGTCGTAAACTTTCTGTTATTCCGTCTAAACAATCCACCGAAATCTGCTTCTGAAAACATTTTAAGCAAGAAATAGGCGCTGCCACTGCTGAAACTGGTTTCATTTTAGAACTAGATCGCCTAGTTTGACAGCTTGGTCCAAGTTGGACGGGCTCATTTGCATAAAGGACTGTTCCCCACCTTTTCATTTTGAAAGAGCGACGGCCAATGAGGAAACTCCAACACTTGGCCGACCAATCTTTTGCATTTGTAGGGCTAGCACTCTGCAGGTCCAGCCAAAAAACTGAAACTATATTTACAAATGTCACTAAAGCAGAAGAGAAAAAAAAACTGAGCATATCCTCTCTACTTTGGAGACATGCAGTTTGTCTTTATGTTGTTTTCAAATCCTTTTTCCACCGCTGCATGTCTCCATTAATACTGTAGTCACACATCGTGATGCTGTTGTCTTGTCTTGTCTTAAACCACAGCAGAGCAGTTGTTGTTTTTTTTTAATCCGCCTAATCTTCACAGTGAAACTTGACTGCGGTGGAAACACTAAGGCGCTAGAGGAACTGTTCGTTCCTGAGTTTTTGTTCCTGGGGCTTAAAAAATTCCTGGAGCTATTTAGTCGAAAAAAAACAAAAAAATAATATTGTCAGTGATAAGATCCAGCTGGGCTAGCTTCCTCTATATCTCAGTATTTAATCATTAGTAATAGAGGCTAAGCAGCTATTATCTTTCACTTTGCCATCAGTGTTTTGTCCTATTGCCAGTAACTGTTATTCAGTCCTGAGTACTGCTGTATGTAGAGTGAATACAGGCCTGTAGTAGCTGCTGGGTAATGAGCTCAAAGAGCCAGTATGTCCTGATGTGGTCTGACACTGTACCTTCAAATTATATTTCCCATACACCCTGTGCTTTTACTTCACACCGTCTTCTTGTGACAAAATGGATTTGCTCCAGGCTCTTATTTTGACGTTTCTTTTTTTTTTTTTAAGTTTCTAATAACCAAGAACCAGAAGCAGCTCTTAGTCACCCCCAGCACGAGCCGTAGGTTGAATAGTGGGTCAGTGGGATATGGAAAGGACAGCGTTGTAGTGCTACTGTGCCAGGGGGAGCTGCTGCTGGTGTAACGCTGTTATTTGGAGCGGTCTGATAAAAGCCTGCAGGAATGTCTAGCATTGACTGATGGCTTTAATTCTGTCCTTTTGAGCATGGAGTGTGCTATGTTCATCTCGCTGCCTCACTCGCTCTCTGGGTTCCGCTTTTTCCTTTCTCTACATCTTTTCTCTGCATCGCACTCTGGTACACCTTCTTTGTTTCTTCTTATGTTTTCTCAAAAACAGAAGAAACTGGGAAAGGCAAAGCTTCATTAAAAAGATGAATGGAGCTATAGAATTAATGTGTTTTTGAGAGCGGACATCAATGATTTTTTTTTATTTGAGAGCTGATTCAGTATTTTTACATCTTGGCTGTTTTTTTTCAATTCACATTGTTAATCTGAGCTGTCAAACGTTCACGTGTCTGACATTTCTGGCTCCATTATTAAAAATCTCTTTCTCTTTTGTGTTCTCTGTTTTCAGTTCTATGTGATTGAATACGCAGCGTGCGACGCCACATACAACGAGATTGTCACAGCAGACCGCATCAGGCCCCTCAACCCCAACAGCCCTTCCTCTCGAAGCTCCTTCCACAAGGTCACCATCCCCGTCCCAGAAGACCTGCGGGACATGTGAGTGTCTTTTTAAACTGTCAAATTTACATCCTGAAGACCGATTGAGTTGAATTAACTTCAGCATTGCACCAAGTGAGAAATTGCAGTAAAAAAAAAAAGTAAATGATGAATTGAGATTCTTTGAATGTTAAGTTTTTACATCACATTAAGTTGTCTCGGTGAGCAGTGCTGTTCATAATATGCTGCTGCCAAATGAATAACAAGGCTGACTCTCCTGTGGATTGTTTTCTTATCGACAGCTGTGAAAATGAAATCATTCACAAAGAGTTCAGGAAAGCTATCGGAGCCAACTGCATCTGCTACAGTACCCAAACGTACGAGCTCTCTGTGCTGGTCAGTACTCAGAATACACACTTCAGCTGGGTCTCACTTCATGAACAAGTGAATGGCCTTGTTGCACACCCACAGAGGAGTAAATAATACAAAGGCACTGGAGTAACTCTCACATAAAAACATCTTATTTTCTTATGGGTATTCTTACTGTTATGCCACATATCTTGCTTCCTCTTCCTGCCTCTCTTGTTGTCTTGTCAAAATTATGAATCCACATTTTTTGACAACTTTCTCAGTGCTTATTAAAGACACAAACACTTATTAAACAATTGTTGATAAATTGTAACTTTATCCCTTTTTTTTGTTATCGTCAGTCTACGAATGAAACCACAGTAAAGCGTGCAACTCTTCTGAGCGACATGCATTTCCGCAGCATCCGTACCAAGCTCATGCTAATGTCCCGCAACGAAGAAGCCACCAAACATTTGGAGGTAAACACACTCTTTTTACACATGCACACTTCATTTGAAAAAAAATTGGAAGCCCTAGCCCAACATTTTAGCTTAGTTTACACATTTTCACACAAACCACCTGTGTGTCTCTCCTCCCAGACAAGTAAGCAGTTAGCGTCAGCATACCAGGAGGAGGTGAAGGTCAGGGAGGACCTGATGGGCCTAGCCATCGGCTCCCACGGTGCCAACATCCAGCAGGCAAGGAAGGTGGCTGGTGTCACAGCTATCGAGTTGGAGGAGGAAAGCTGCACATTCAGGATCTACGGAGAGGTACGCTGCCCAATGAGCCTGTGGGCCATTGTATGTCAGTTCTTGTCCCAATATATGAATAGATATAATGTAGTGTCTAATGTTTGTGTTGTGTTACAGACCCCAGAGGCAGTAAAGCAGGCTAGAGAGTTTCTAGAATTCAAAGAAGACTACTTTCAGGTACCCAGGAACCTCGTAGGTGAGTGAACTACATTCCTGAAGGAGCTCATTTTGTCCCACTTCTAGGGCTGTCAAAGTTAACTCAATAAAAACGCATTAGCGCAAATCTGTTTAACACCACTAATTTCTTTAACACATTAACGCAAATTGCGATTTTTAATTAATCTCTTAAAAATCTGACGGGCCGCCGTCGGGGCCGGCCCCTATTCGATCTTTCGGAGATTGTTGCAGGCTACTGGCATCATATGAAACTAGAAAACCTAATGAATCTATTGGTACCAACCATGTTGTACTAGCTTGTCGTGAATGAGGCTAAATACCGCTCCAAACTGGTGAGGAAAAACTGTCATGGCCATTTTCAAAGGCGTCCCTTGACCTCTGACCTCAAGATATGTGAATGAAAATGGGTTCTATGGGTACCCACGAGTCTCCCCTTTACAGACATGCCCACTTTATGATAATCACATGCAGTTTGGGGCAAGTCATAGTCAAGTCAGCACACTGACACACTGACAGTTGTTGTTGCCTGTTGGGCTGCAGTTTGCCATGTTATTATTTGAGCATATCTTTTATGCTAAATGCAGTACCTGTGAGGGTTTCTGGACAATATTTGTCATTGTTTTGTGTTGTTAATTGATTTCCAATAATAATTATATACATATATTTGCATAAAGCAGCATATTTGTCCACTCCCATGTTGATAAGAGTGTTAAATACTTGAAAAATCTCCCTTTAAGGTACATTTTGAACAGATAAAAAATGTGCGTTTAACTATGGACAATCACGCGATTAATTGTGATTTAAATATTTGTATTGATTGACAGCCCTACTATACCCACGTTGCATACTCATCATCACTACACTTAAACACTCTCTTATTTACTACATTCTTTTTAAACCTCTTTTCTTCTTTCTCTGTTGCACAGGCAAAGTCATCGGCAAGAACGGCAAAGTCATTCAGGAGATTGTGGACAAGTCGGGCGTGGTCCGTGTCAGGATTGAGGGAGACAACGACAAAAAGCTTCCCCGGGAGGAGGGAGCCAGGCAGGCAGCAAGCAGGGACGACACTGCCAGCGGCAAAGAGGTGAATGGACCGTGCGGCTGGCCTCCCAGTCCCCCTATAACCCCCTTTGCTCTCCAAAAAGCAAAGCTTATTAACTGCAGCAGAGTGTAGAAGTCCCATGTGCTGTCTGCTTTGACACTGTTCCATTCTGCTGCTTTGTCTTTCTTGTTTTGTCACTGGCACTTATGTTTTCATTGCTTTCAATGCACACAGCCCACTGCACAGCATATGTCAGTTATGTTGGCTGTGTGTGGGCACGGAGCTGTCTGTTGTCTCTGATGGATTGATATGTTTCTGTTGCTTCATGTGATTTTTGAGTATACTAATCGTTCCAGAAATGGTTTGTATGGTTTCACCACTTAAAATGTTATATATCTCCCCTATAATGTTATTTAAAGTGATGATTATCTGTTTTTTAAAAAAGACACTCAACTCTTCTTCTATGTGTTTTTATCAGGGCTTGGTTCCCTTCGTGTTTGTGGGAACTAAAGAGAACATCAGCAATGCTCAGGCTCTGTTGGAGTACCATGTGTCCTACCTCCAGGTCAGTCAATCCTCCATGTTCACCAGTAGATGGCAGCACTAGCCTTTTCTCTGTTCCTGTCACTCAGAAAACTTAAGACCTGTATGTTTACAGCATTGCTATCTTCTGTACATTGCAGACTTTGATTTCCATAAATGTGTTTCTGCTCAGAGTATCTGGACGCTTAGTCGAGGAATCCTATTTCTTAGAAGCACATGTCCTTTCTGTGACATGTAGGGTGAGGACAGGGTGCTTGTTGGGAACTGTGGGCGTATGTGCAGGGTCCTTTCATATTGGCCACTCACCTGTTTCCCCTCCTGTCGAGCTCCACATGAGGAAAGCTGCTGAGAGCACCTCGTTTTGTACTTACCTCATGTGCTTTTATAAATAGCCCCTCTCTCTGGGATGGGGTGAAGGGTACACATGAGTTTAGATTACCAACTATCTGGACCCTCAGCTTCCAAAAATAACACCAGACAACCCCCCCTCCTGCCCGGCCTCACTTCCTTCACGCCCCCCTTCGAGGTTCAGCTGTCGTTGGTGGAGGCAGCTGTCACACTGTGAAGTGAGACCCCCCTCCGAATCACCCACCACCAAACCACCATAGAAACTGCTGTCATTGCACTGCTGCCATTAGACGCCAATGCTTCTCCAAAACACTATTGGTTTTTAATTAACCTCTTAAAATCCGACTGACTCGGCCGCTATTTTAAAACTAGAGTGAAGGTACTGGTATCATATGAAACTAAAATACCTGAGGAATCCATTGATATGAACCATGTCATATTGCTAAATAAAGCCCCAAATTTACGCTTAATTTTGGCGAGGGAAAATGTCATGGCCATTTTCAAAGGGGTCCCTTGACCTCTGACCTCAAGATATGTGAATGAAAATGGGTTCTATGGGTACCCACGAGTCTCCCCTTTACAGACATGCCCACTTTATGATAATCATCAATATTATAAATGTCTTATTTTTGCCTATTCTAATATTTCTAGTGTGTCTTTTTACTATGACAGTTTTCCTAAAATTCTATTTTAAAAATCGCAATACATCGTCTTGCTTACAGTATCACAGTATATTGAATCCTTACTCCTGTATCATGACACGTATTGTATCGCCAGGTTCTTGCCAATACACAGCCCAATTCATCACTATTAGTTTCTCTTGATAGCTTTTCCCATTTTTAGGGTTCGTGAGACAAATTGTAGCAACCAAATGGGCTAATCTGTCCAATCAATTTGGGGTTTTGTGAATCATAGGGGCCGAGAACATCTGAGCCAGCAAACACACAGAAGCTCTTTCAGCTGCACAATGTGGTATTCATTTTGTCTCTGTCCAAAGAGATTAAAAACTGAGGGGGCAATTTCCATCTACACAGAAATTGGTTTGGTGTTTTAACAGAAGTGGGAAGTGTGTCAAATGTTCAGGATTTTGGGGGGGTTGAATGTGCCCTCAGTCTTATCTGGTTGGAACACTGAACTTTTACGCATTACTGCCACTCAGTGGTCGAGTGAAACACTCAATAAGAAGCACACCACCAGCCCAGGCCCACAGCAGATGTGTGTGTGTGTGTTTGTGGTTTGTTATAGGCAGAACAAAGATGCAGGCAATCACAGTCAACCACATTAAAAGTCAGCAACAAAATCTGTTATTGCTGTAAGTAGAAAGCACTGTAATACTGCAGTAGACCTTTTGTAGATTTAATAATAATTCTGGCAACCATGATAATCTAAAATCATGTTTTTTTATCCTTGTTTGATTGATTGATTTTGTCCAAACGCATTATTATTTTTTGTATTTATTTATTTTTTGTATTACTTTTTATTAATTGACTCATTTCATCCATACATGTACTTTGTTCTCCATGATACAAACTAATTTATTCATATAATGTAACTAAAACAGGACAAAGAACATGCCATATCGTAAGCATCATATATAGATCCTATACCAGTATTTTTAAGTGAGGGAAAAAATTATAATAATAATTAAATAAGTAAGTAAAAACAAATTATTCATTAAAATAATAATAATCAATCATAATAAAGGGAAATAAATGATATTATATTAATCACCTGATTTAAATAGCAGCCTTTGTTTGTAGTTAAACCTGATAATGCCTGTTGGTCAGATGATCTGCACACGATGGTAGCACTTAAATCACTTTTGGCACATTATTTTGAAAAAATGGAGGGGCCCAGGTCACCTTGTCTTGCTAAGTTGCTTATGTTACACTTAATGTTGGGGAAGATGCAATATATCCTCCATGGTTTGGTTCCATTAATGACTCACTTCACTTCTTCTGCACCTTTATTTCCCAACCATTTGTGTTTGATAACAGGCGGATGTCAAGGTGTACAGTAGGATAGTTTTGTTGAAACATTTCACTAAACCATGTTCTACAACTGTCTCGTGGTTCCTGTCCTGTAGGAGGTGGAGCAGCTGCGCCTAGAGCGTCTCCAGATTGACGAGCAGCTCCGTCAGATCGGGGTCGGGTATCGCGCACCTCCCAGCCGAACTGGAGGCCCCGGTGTTGAACGGGAGAAAGGCTACACGACAGACGAGAGCAGCAACTCACTCCACACCTCTCGCACGTATGGAGGCCGCGGCCGAGGACGTAGAGCCTCCAACAGCCAGTACTCCGGATATGGTGAGAAAGAGTTTGAAAGTGAATAGAAGACAATTCTGTAATTTAAAAAGTCTTACGCTTATGTTTGCTTTTACTTGTCTCTGCTTGATCCAGGCACAAACTCTGAACAGTCCAATGCTTCTGAGTCGGAGGATGTTGGCGATCGAGAGCAGCGGCCCCGTGGCTTAGGCGGCGATGAGAGAGGCTCCCGACGGGGCGGCAGGGGCCGAGGCACTAACTCAGGACGAGGCCGTGGAGGACCGGGGTCCAAGCCCTCCAACTCCATCAGCTCAGGTAGTTAAAGCCCACGTTCAGGTTACCAACAAACAAGGGCCGTCCATTTCAACCTTTAGTCCACTGAGGAAGGAGATTTAGTATGATCTTACAATTAAAGTTGCAATACTAATATTTCTGTGTCATGTCAAGTGCTGAGGGACCCAGACAGTAACCCATACTCCCTGCTGGAGGGTGAGGGAGAGCTGGCCGACGCCGACATCAGTGATGGCATGGGAGACCGCCGCAGACGCTCCCGA